>OVAN01008870.1:0-17627 GCA_900406275.1 Anastatica hierochuntica | reverse complement strand
ATGTAGGTTTTTATTGCCTTTGTAAAATTATACGCTCTTGAATATTTGGTTTTAAGTATTTTGGCCAGGCCTCAAAACTCTTATGCGTTTTTCTATATTAAATATATGATTTAATCTAAGTTATAATATAAATAAAGTAAAATTTTTTGCGTATAACTTGGGTTTCATCTGATATTAGCTTTGTCCGAGCAAACGCAACTTGGAACCATGGTATGGGTTGTAAAGCCTTATGCTATGGTCTTTAAGGGCTTAACACCATGAATGGATTGACTAAGAGTGGAATTTGTTTTAACCCTTGGATTATTTGTTCTAGGTTGCTAACTTGTGAAATCTTCGGTCATTATATTTCTAGTTTAGTTCGGTGGTGTTACAAATGGTAGTATCAGTGCATGGTTTCAATCATGCTTTATGGGACCTTATTTTTCAAATGCTTTACCGAGTCAAAACGTGTCGCAAGCGCAACTTTAAGAAACTCGAACATTTCTTACATATTAGATAGGATGGTTAGGACTTACCCTTGATGCATGAAAGGATGAAAAGGCTCAAAGTTGAAAGAAGTATCAGAATAGAGCAGTGGAGGTAAGGTGATATAGTGTAGCACAACTGAAGCACCATCGGTGAAGCGAGGAGAAGTGGACATGTGTATTCCCTAGGTTAGATTTACCCAAACCTTCTTGACCTAGTGAAGGTCCCCATACAAGTAAGTAAGGGTGTTAACTTACTCAATGTTTGATTGCGTGTTTCTTAGTGTGAGTACTTTTTTTTGTGTGTTTGCATTGATTTTGGAATCGGTTATGAATATAGGAACCTTACCCATTATCGGTAGGAACCATTCCACTAACCTTTGAGAATTCAGGACAAATTCTTTTTAAAGGTTGAAGAATGTAGAGACCCTGTCTAGTAGGAATTTTTGGCCGAGAAAATCTTAAGTCGTTAGATTAGGTAGATGTTGGTTAGGATAGTAAGACATTGTACCGAGAAACATTTAAAAGGCACAACATATTAGCAAGATGCCAGATGGAAAATTAATTTCGGATGACGCTGATGCACAGATAGAAACACGGATGCGCGGTTGGCGCTTGGATCGTGTTCTGGTCATATTCGTGGAATCCTTGGGAAGGAAGAAAGATATGGCCAATTGGATAGGAGCATGTGTGCAACGGAGGGAAGGCTAGGTTCAATGGACTGAATAATGCAATTGGATTGGCCATGTGTGAAAGGAGGATAATGGTGACCAGATTCGTTGAACTGAATGTTGCAGCATGATTGGCCAGTTGCGCATGTGCGAAGAATGGCGTAGCTGGATTGGCCATGTGTGAAAGGAGGATAATGGTCGCCGAATTAATCGAACTGAATGTCACAGCATGGTTGGCGAGTTGCGTATGTGCGAAAAATTGTCTGATTCTATTAGTTAGGAACCTTCCAAGACATTCATTCATTTCCTTTTCGACCCACGGTGAAGGTTGAAGGTTGAAGGTTTATCAATACTAGTACCTACTCTTAGCTTAGTGATCGGTCATATTTTCACCTGAAGAACAACTGTAATCTCACAGATATTTACATTGTAGTTGTTTGAGATCGAATCAACAGAGACCAATGATCAAATGAACTACAATAGATCAAGCACAGGCTAAGGTGAAAAGGAAAAAAGTTGGTGGAAATGCTAATATCAAAATTCAAGCAAACGGTTGAAAATTTTGGGCACACAGTAATCTCAGGAAATTCAATACATCAAGAATGTAAATTTGTTGTTGGGGAAACATTTAAGACCCATCTCGAACTCAAAGTACTAAGTTTGAACTAACCTACTTCCGTAGCGCTAATTCACTATGTAATAGGATCCTAGACACTAACTTTCGTTGAGTTTTGAATCCTAGTCATGCATTCCAATAGGTTTGATAGGTTTACAAATTACTTAAACATCAACTTCCATTGCTCTTAGACAATTCGATCATTTAGCATTCATTCACGCATTTCATCAAGCACTATCGATGCACGAAACAACCTAATATCAGAAACTAGTTGATCAGGCCCATTTCATCTTTATGAACCATATTAAACGAAGATTCAATTGATAATTTCCCAACCTAACAACCTAACAATCACCAAATCATGAAAACCCTTTGTCGGATCCCTAAACCAAACTACGAAACTACTCACTCAGACACAAGATGAAATAGAGAAAGACATATTTGTTGCGCGATCATTTATACAAACAAAATCACAACGAAGCTTTAAAATTTATAAACCCGTTTCCTAACAATTACACAATCCGCAAGTGTNCGCGATCATTTATACAAACAAAATCACAACGAAGCTTTAAAATTTATAAACCCGTTTCCTAACAATTACACAATCCGCAAGTGTAAGGATATGTCATTGTAGTACTTTGGGGTCGAACCACAAGGAGCAAACCTTAGCAAGATGGATCTAAGCATTGGGAATACACACCCAAGCCTAATCTAAGCAAATAAGAAAGGTTGGGTTTTGTTTTGGTTTTCTTAACAATCTAGAAATGAAAGCAAGGCAAGAAAGTAAACAACTTAAATAAAGACAATAAACTTAAATAAAGAAAGCAAACATAAGCTTAAATGTGCAAATTTTAAATAAACTATAAACTATGATGATGGACCAAGGGATGTTATAATCGATCCACTTAGATGATGATAGTGGTGTTAGATCAAGCTATTGAGCACAAATCCATGACCAAAGATAATACTAGCCTAATCCACTCACATGGCAAGATGCCATTTCCTTATCAATTGCATTTGCTCAACTCTCGTTTGTTGAAAATGATAAACCGATTGAGAATCATTAAGAGCAAGCCCACATAGTCACTAATCAATCTAGAAACAAATCTCATTGGCTAGATTGAAATAGCAAGTATTTGGTTCTCCTAGGCTTTTCATCGAACACCTCTCGGACGAGAAATGCATACAAGTCTAGATCTTAGTTAGCTACTCTAAAACCTAGCACTAAGCACTCCAAATCCTTACGAAACTTAAGATTAGCTATCCCTAACACCATATCACAACCTAATATAAGTAGATATAAACATTCTTGGTTCCATCAAAAAGACTACTCACACAACATAAAGAAGAAAAAGAAAAGAGACGAAGAGAAAGATAAAGATTTCTTAGATAAAGATAGATGTTTGATCCAAAATCCAAACTTAAAAGAGAGACTCTTGATCTTAAATATCTAGATAGAAAGCATAAAAGTACAATCTTGAAGGAGGAGAAAAGTTATAAAAGTGTTGGATAAAAGATGGATGCGTAAAACTAGGTTAAAGGGGGTATTTATAGGAGAAAAGAGGCTCTTTTTCACGTCAATGCAGCACAACATCAACCTCAGGTGACCTAACATCGACCTCCCAGGTCGATGCTGCATTGTGTTTGGCAGCAGACTGGTAAGGTAATGCAACATCGACCTTAGGTCACCCAGCATCGACCTCCAGGTCGATGCCTGGTTCCCTTTGCAGTTACTTGTGGCTTCTTCCTCCTCTTTGGTGCCTCTTTGATCCCATCTTCTCCCATTGATTCTAGCCTTTAAATCTCCTTGATCCTTGGTCATTTAAGCCTCTAGAATCTATCATATCAAGCTCCCAAATTGATCTCCAAAGTTGCACCTACAAATGCAAAGAAAATGATATGCAAATGCAATATGTTTCTAAACTAGACTCTAGACTCAAACTAATGCATTCTCAGACTTATATGCAATATTTAAAACCTAAATGCATCTAAAAGATAAAATAAATGAGTTCTAATATGCATAAAAACCTATGCACATCAACTCCCCCGGACTTGTCCTTTGCTTGTCCTCAAGCAAACAACAAAGATCCTTCAGGTTAATCTCACACTTACCTGGTATACTACCCGTTTGAAACCCATGTCTAGAAGCTAGCTCCGCTATTTGATGCTCCATACCTTTCACATAGTTAGCAAGATCACCATACTTCTCTGATAAATCTATGTAATTCCCATCAATCTTCTTGTCTAACGCATAAAATTTATCGTTCAAGTCTCTCCTCATCTCCACATTTCCATTCACAAATTGTTTTATCAAGGAATGCATGTCTTTTACCGTAGAGTTGGTAGGCATCTTTGGAGTAGTGGGTGTTGTTGGTGTCGTAGGAGTCCGCTCTCCTAAGCTTGTTCTAGGCGATGATTCTTGTGAATAGCTCCCGTAGTAGCTTTCTTGAATAAAACTCATCTCCTCTTGTTGATCAAAGAAGCTTTCATCGATCCTTAGCTTCTTCTTCTTTGGTCTGAGGACCGCTTTTGCTATCTCATCAATCTTTGCATTCAATTCCTCAAGGCACTTACCCTAATCTTTAGTGTGAAACCAAAGCTCTCTTCTCCGGCATAGCTCTTAGCAAAATTCTCCACCAATTTCTCTGCTTGAGTCGCGGTCAAGCTTGCAAAATTCCCATTGCTCGCCGTGTTCATAGTGAATCGGAAGTGTTGATGGACTCCTCTATGGAATAGCCTTAGAAGACTTCCTTGAGTGAATTCATGGTGAGGACAATTCCTCACATAACCGTTGAACCTTTGCCAAGATTCACCTAATGTCTCTTCAATCCCTTGCTCGAAATTAGCTATGCTATTCCGGAAATTTGTAGTCCTCTTTTGTGAGTAAAATTGACCAAGGAACCTCCTTTTGCATTGTTTCCACGTGGTTATAGAAGAGCTAACCACGGTCTTCTCCCATTGCGAAGCTTTATCTCTGAATGAGAAAGAGAATATGGACATCTTCACGTAGTCTCCAGGGATTCCTTGGATCTTGGTTGTGTCACATAGCCTCTCAAAATTGTCAAGGTGCTCGATAGGGTTCTCCATGTCCAAACAAAAATATCTTGCATTGTGGATCATGTTGATAAGGCTAGAGTTGATTTCATGATGGGGCATATCTCCGGGTGGGGCTCTTATTCCCATCCTTGTGTTGCTCGTGATTTGTGTATCAAAGTCACCAATAGTCTCCTCATATGTTCCCATTCCTCCAACTCCTTCTTAAAGTTGGTAATTCATCATCCTTGCAATAAAGCACAAGCAAAAAGAAAAATAAAATAGTTAAATAACTTGAAAAATAAAGCTTAGTCTCAAACTTAAATGAAATCCCAAAGAAAATCTTAATCTAGCAATCGTGCTCCCCGACAACGGTGCCAAAAACTTGTTGTGCGATCATTTATACAAACAAAATCACAACGAAACTTTAAAATTTATAAGCTTGTTTCCTAACAATCACACAATCCGCAAGTGCACGGATATGTCATTGTAGTACTTTGGGGTCGAACCACAAGGATCAAACCTTAGCTAGATAGATCTAAGCGTTGGGAATACACACTCAAGCCTAATCTAAGCAAATAAGAAAGGTTGGGTTTTGTTTTGGTTTTCTTAATAATGTAGAAATGAAAGCAAGGCAAGAAAGTAAATAACTTAAATAAAGAAAATAAACTTAAATAAAGAAAGCAAACATAAACTTAAAGATGCAAACTTGAAATAAACTATAAACTATGATGATGGACCAAGGGATGTTATAATCGATCCACTTAGAAAGATGATGATAGTGGTGTTAGATCAAGCTATTGAGTATAAATCCATGACCAAAGGCAATACTGGCCTAATCCACTCTCATGGCAAGAGGCCATTTCTTTACCAATCGCATTCGCTCAATTCTCATTTGTTGCAAATTATAAATGAATTAGGAATTATTAAGAGCAAACCCATATAGTCACTAATAAATCTAGCAAACAACTCTCATTGGCTAGATTGAAATAGCAAGTATTTGGTTCTCCTAGACATTTCATCGAACACCTCTCGGGCGATAAATGCATACAAGTCTAGATCTTAGTTAACTACTCTAAAACCTAGCATTAAGCACTTCAAATCCTTAGGAAACTTAAGATTAGCTATCCCTAACACCATATCACAACCTAATCTAAGTAGATCTAAACATCCTTGCTTCCATCAAAAAGACTACTCACACAACATAAAGAAGAAAAAGAAAAGAGATGAAGAAAAAGATTAAGATTTCATAGATAAAGATAGATATTTGATCTAAGATCCAAACTTAAAATAGAGACTCTTGATCTTAAAGATCAAGAGAGAAAGCATAAAAATACAATCTTGAAGGAGAGAAAAGTTATAAAAGTGTTGGATAAAAGATGGAAGCATAAAACTAGGTTAAAGGGGTATTTATAGGAGAAAGGAGGCTCTTTTTCACGTCAATGCAACACAGCATCGACCTCAGGTGACATAGAATCGACCTGGGAGGTCGATGCCCTGGCTCCCTTTGCAGTTTCTTGTTGGTTCTTTCTCCTATTTGATGCCACTTTGATCCCATCTTCTCCCATTTCTTCTAGCCTTTAAATCCCCTTCATCCCTGGTCCTTTTAGCGTCTAGAATCCATCATATCAAGCTCTCAAATTGATCTCGAAAGTTGCACCTACAAATGCAAAGAAAATGATATGCAAATGCAATATGTTCCTAAACTAGACTCTAGACTCAAACTAATGCATTCTAAGACTTATATGCAATATTTACAACCTAAATGCATCTAAAACATAAAAGAAATGAGTTCTAAAATGCATAAAAACCTATGCACATCAATATTGTATTGAAATAAAAAAAAAATGGTTCAATATTGTTCTCAATCAAGTACGATGTTGAATTTTTCTCGCTAGGGTTCACAAAGCTCAATAGTTGCTCAAAATCTCAGAAAATTAGCATAATCAAAAGAAAAACTCGAAACTGGATGTTAAAACATGTAATCTGGTCTTAGATTTTCAGTTCTGGTTCGATTTAAAATTATGGCCTGTGTCGTGACAGGATTTTCTTAAAGTCTCTCATTGATTGATTGATTGATTGCTGTCTTATTTAGGGTTTTTTTTGGGATGGGAGTGATAACCATGTTAGAGGGAGTCGTATCTCACTGAGTGATTAGGACTTAAACATTGTTGTTAAATCATTTTCAGGTAACCACCGTCGGAAAAAAGTCTTTAGCGGGGAGCAAGGAACGTTAGGCGAGCCAATGTAGGTTTTTGTTGCCTTTGTAAAATTATTTGCTCTTGAATATTCGGTTTTAAGTATTTTGGCCTGGCCTCAAATTTCTTTCGCATTTTTATATCTTAAATCTATATTGGAATCAATGTTATAGTCTAAATAAAGTAAAGAATTTGCTATAACTCGGGTTCCATCTGATATTAGCTTTGTCCGGGCTAACACAACTTGGAACAATGGTACGGGTTGTAAAGCATTATGCCATGGTCTTCATGGGCTTAGCACCAAGAATGGAGTGACTAAGGGTGGAATTTGTTTTAACCCTTGGATGATCTGTTATAGGTTTCTAACTTGTGCCGTCTTCGGCCGTTCTGTTTCTAGTTCAGTTCGGGGGTGTTACAAATGTAAAGTATGCTTTAGTCTTTGTTGAGAGATTAAGCTAACTGATGTGTACATATTTTCATGCATTAATAAGCTTCTTTTATCCATGTTTTAGTTGCATTTAGGTTGTATATAATGCATTTTTGTGTTAAAATCCATTTAGTTTAGGAATTGAGTCTAGTTTAGGATTATCATGCATTTCTTTACATTTGTAGGTGAACTTTGGAGATCTCTATGGTGACCTAATAGATGAATTTAATATTGATTTGAAGCCAAGAATGAAGGGAAATAAGTGCTAAATATATATGGGAAATGTGTAAGCAAAGGACCCATCAAAGGAGCAAGGAAGAGGCTAACACTGCTCAACGTATGTGGCTATCGACCAGACAGGTTGATAGTGGCATGCATTGGTTCAATAGTCGCATGAATTAAAAATTTTGTGCCCAATGCATGCCACTATCGACTAGACGGGTCGATAGTTGCATGCGTTGTGTCGATAGTGGCATGTATTTGGCAGTTTTTCACATTAGGGCAACTTTTACACCCCCACTTGATTAATACCCCTATTAGCCTCCAAGAACATAACTTTTGATAACTCTTCTTCTTGAATTTTTTTTGATGTTTTAAGTCTTCCCTCTTGATCTTTAAGATCAAGAGTCTCTCATTATATTTTTTTTTATCTCAAATCTTGTATCTATTTAATCATACTTATGTTCCTCATCTCTTCTCTCTTCTCTTACATGATGTGTCAGTAGTCTTTTCTTGGATTTTGGGAATGGTAGATTTGAGATGATTTGTGGTTAGGGAATGATGTTTAATTATAGATAGGACTTAGATCTCTATGGTTTAACTTTTCTTAATGCTAGATCTAGGATAAAAACTAGATCTTAATATGTATACATTTCACATCCGAGAGGTGTTCGATGAAATGCCTAGGAGAGCCTAAAGTATGCTAAACTTAGCTTAGCCAACTAGAGTTGATAGCTAGGAAGTTTGGTGACAAAGTAGAATGATTCTTAATGATTTGTTGTTAAATGATCATAAGAAGCGAGAGTTTAGTGAAATATGTTAGCTTACAAATATGGCTTTTAGCCACGAGAGTGGTATTAGTTAAAGCATTGATTTCATAATCACGGGGTTGAATTTTTGTTGATTTCTCTTGTTGCACCATTACCTACTAAATCGGATCAAATCAATTACCATTTCCCAATATTCATGTCTAACTTATTGCTTTTACTTGATTGTTTATTTTAGTTTCTACTTACGCTTTACTTTCTTTTTATGCTTTATTTTCCTTGTCTACTTATGCTTGCTTAATTTGGTTTCCTTATTTTCAATTTATTTTAATCGTCTTTTAATTACAAAAACCAAACCCCCCCCCCCATTTCCTTATTTGCTTAGCTTAAGAAAGATTGTGCATTCTTAAAGTTTGAACTTGTGTATCTAAGGTTTTCTCCTTGTGGTTCGACTCCTAAGTACTACAGTGTCATAATTGTGTTCTTGCGGGATTGTGCGATTGTTAGGAAACAACTTATAAATTCTTAAAGCTTTTTTGCTCATATTCTAGCAACCAACAATGTTTTGGCGCCATTGCCGGGGAGCACGAAAGTTAGATTTTGTTTTCTTTTAAGATTTCAATTTTTCTCAAGACTAACCTTTATTTTTATTTATTATTAACTATCTTTCTACTTGCTTGTTATTCCATTCAAGGTACAACATTCAAAAAGAAAGAGAATCAATCTATATGGTGTTAACACATCAACCTAAGGATATCTTCTTACTTGAAGCCGAGAATTCCATAAGAGAGTTTGAGAAACTTCTTGAATGTAAGGTTAATGAAGATTTATTTGTGAGATATGATGAAGAAGCTACAACCGAGGCCATTATTGATGATCATTGCTTTGATATGGGAGAACCAATCTATGATAAATATGATGATGGATGTGAAGACCACTTGGAACAAGGCTCACATGAAGAGCCCAAGAAGGAAGAGAGACAACTTTGCCTCCATTGTGTGGAAGCTTTGGGTGTTAAATGTGTAGTGATCATTGTTGGACGCTCTTTAACCAACAAAGGGATCCAAACTAAAGAAAAGGCACCTATGCCTAAGGAGAAGGGTCATCACAAGACCACAAATAATGAGAGTTCACAAGGGGATTCCATTGTTAATACACCTATATATGTGCCACCTCCAATCCTTCCCGAAAAATCAAACAAGATACCCATTGAAAATTTTTGTGAGATGTATATGTTCGTTAGCCATATTGTGTGTAAACCTCATATGTTGGAAAGAGCTAAGAACGATCCGAAGTATGAAGAGAAGCTCAAGGAGATCATTGCCCAAAATGATGAGCTAAAGGAGCTACTAAGGGGCTATTTAATATCTTCAATGCTTTCCTATGAGGAAGTTCCAACAAAGGATGGTGATAAGGGACCAACATAATAGATCTCTCAAGGAGATAGGTATAAAGATGACAAACTCAAGAGGAAGGAAGAGAGTCCTATTTAAGGAGGTTGATGAAAAAGCATCTTCCAAGGTTGTGAATGAGACGTATGAAGAGTTGCCTAATCCTTCTCGTGCTTACACTAGGGCTCAAAAAGGTTCTTTCCAAGGTTTGGACGGAATCGATGGATATTGGGGTTTTGTTTCCTGTACATGAAGAAGTGACAAAGCTTCTGGATCGCATCTCATTCATCAAAAGTGTCCTCTCTAATAGGGAAGCTTTTGAAGAAGTGATTAGAATGCATGAAAGACCAGAGACTGACAACGATCATAAGGTTCTTGCTACGATAAAAGAACCCATAAAGTTCACAATACCTTTCTTACTAATCTTTAAGGAAGAAGCTTTAGTAGATAACGGATCTTCTAGTGATGTGATCTCTATAGAACTAGTAAGAAGATATGGTATCAAAGGGATGAAGATGAATAATTTTCTTATCATGTTAGGGGAATCATCAACAATGAAGCCAATCGGGATAGTAGAAAAATGGCTGACATGGTTGTCTACTACGGACAGATAAAGGAGATCACTATGGTTGACTATCAGAAGTTTCAGGTTCCATTGTTCAAATGCGTTTGGGCAAACAAAGGAATAGTGTAAAGGAAGAAGACTACTTTACTCTTTTCAACCTACATATGAATCAATCACCATTTCTACAAGATCCTTACATTATGCCATCGCAAGCAAAACAAGTTTTTTACTCCAGAGAAGACGACTCTTCTTCTTGGTATGTAGTTATGTGGGCACCATCGAGAGGTTATCATGAATTGGAAACAGAAGAAAAGTTTGTCAGTGGAACAATATCAGTACAGGAGAATGAAGACATGAGTAATCAAGCGTCTGATGATGAAAGCTTTTGTGTTAGGGATGATTGTGAAGGGGTTTTACTAGAATAATAAACACCACTGACTAATTTGCAGATTTGATGTGCCTCTTTTTTTTTCCTTTCAACTGTTACTAATAATTTTTACAATAAAATTGTTGATTTGTAAGGAACAAACATGACCAAGAAGAGAGCATTGGAGACTGGTGTCTGTCGTAGCTGACATCAACTAAGTGCAGATGCTAGCCCTCTCGAGTTGCCGGTGAGAAAAAATCTCAAGAAAAAACCAAGTAAGATGGTCACTGATAAGACTGTAAATGAAGAGCATGTGGAGACTGTAAATGAGGAACATCTAGAGGATGTTGATGACAATAATAAACAAGAAGATGCTCCAGTTGAAGAAAAAGTGGATTCAGAAAGTGAAGGAATGGATCCAGAAGAAGGTGTTGAACAAGGGAAAGAGAAAGAAGCTGCTACTGAGGAGCATGCCAATAAAGGAGTTACTTCTCAAGTCAATGGAGAAGAAGAACAACCCCAACAGAAGGTACAAAAGGTAAAGAGAGTCTGAGGGCCAACAAAGATACATAAATTAGCAAAAGAAGCTATGGAGAGGGTAAGTGTAGACTTCTCTATTATTGGAGAACATTCACGGCCGGGTTCAGTTACACTTTCATCATTTCTCGATCCTCTTGTGAGGGAACATGTGCGTATACTAGTAGAAGATTGGAAGGCAGTTGACGCTGCAACTAAAGATACAATGTGAGATTTGATTAAGGTACTTAATATGTTAGTTGCATAACTTAGCTATTTTTCAGAACCATCTAACTTTGTTATTTTTTTTGTAGGCTAGGTTTAATTTGGTTGAAGGTTCCCAAAGAGAATCTGTTTTCAAATAGATGGGTGCTATCTCAAGGGCATCTAAATCTAGACTTATTTCTAATATTCAGAAAACTAAGAGTCCCAATGAGAGGCTTATGTTAAAACCTAGCAACATTGATTCGCTTGCATCTTGGAACAATTGGGTGAAGAGTAGGACTTCCCCAACTTTTAAGGTTAAGTAATTCAAACGGTTTTTTTGTAGTTCATCTAACTTTTGATGATTTTTGATTATGACAATGAGTGATTTCCTAATTGCAGCTTAAAAGTGATAAGTACAGGGATATGAAGAAGTCTCAAATTCCTCAAACAACAAGCAGGAAAAGAATGTTTCGTCTATCTATGGAAATGGTATGTGTATTTTTTTCATGTATGACTTGTATTGCAGTTTAGAAACAAATATAATAGTTAAGTACCATGTTTATCTAGAAAAAAGAGCTTTGATCCATGGAAGGTGACTAGAAGCAAGGTCTGGTTGGCAGGACACACTCAATCTGATGGGAGACTTGTCAAGAAAGAATTTGCATATACGACTGTACGAAAATATCAATTACTTTAGTTTTGAGGTTTTAATTTAGACTCTTATGAAATCTCATTCAACTATATATTTTCACATATTTCGTAGGAGAGGATACAATCAGTCAATAGTCAAATGGACTCTACAGCCACTGAAAATATAAGAGGAGATGTAGTTAGTCAAGTTTTAGGGGAAGATAAATATGGAATAGTTAGAGGGATGGGCAGGGGGATTAGTCTGGCCAAGTTATAGTACCTGAATGCTAGAAACTCACATGTTCTGAAGCTTGAAGCTTCACAAGCAGACATGATGACCAAGATTAAAGAATTGCATACACAAATTTGTGATTTAGCTGGAAAGAAAGTAAGTTTCAATCTTGTTTTCAATTATGGCCAATGAAATTCGCTTTTAACCAATTCTATTATTTCTTGTTAGTCATCGTGTTCAGATGTAGTTGTTGAGTCTAATGTTTCGAACAAAAGCACATGACCTCTTACGGTGTAAGATATTGGATTGGTGTTCTCAAACCGATGATGTTGTTGCAGAAGGAGAATTTTGCTCGAGGGGATCAAGGTATAAAATTAGTCAAATTCAAATTGATCCTAATGAGGCGGCTGTTATTGTGAAATATGCTTCAACTCCAGATGCTTATCTATGGAGGCCTACATTAACAACTTCTTTAATTTGGTGAAGCTATTGGATCAAAAATTCCTTTGCCAGCTGACAAGGTGGTTTTGGTGTCACCTGACTACAACTCCTCTAGTGTTTAACCTACTGGATCCACCGTAAGTTTAAGTTGTTTACAACTCTAGATTGGTAGTACTTCAAACCTCAATAGTGAGATGACTGATATATGGTCATGAATCCTTAGGCCTCTTATGAATCACAAATGAAACGCAACATCTATGAATAAAATGGTTCTAAAGTTGTTGCTGAGGGTATAATTTGTTCAATTGACCCAACTGAAAAGGTCAACCAAGTTCCTCTGGGTCCTAATGCTGCAATTATGAAGGTTGAGAAGGTAATTGATGAAGAATCTTTTTTGTGGAGACCAAGTTCTTAAGTGGCAGTAATGGGTGATGTTGTAAATATGAACATCACATGGCCACTGGATAAGATTGCTTTCATCAGCAGATCGACAGAGTCACCAAAAACATCTCCTTGGGTAAATGCTAAATGTCCCTTCTGTTTTTGCTTTTCTTATGATCGATCAGTTATATGTTTCTTTTACTTACATCTGATGTGTTTTACAATTTTGAATGCTATAGCACAAGTAAAAGCACATATAATAGTAGCAAAGGTGCCAACTAGAAGTGTATTTTGTATGATTGCATCAGTTCAAGAAAAATTGTGGCAGAGGGTCGTGTTTTGTCAACTAATCGAGCTGATCATGTGCACTTTGTTCCTCTTGGTCCTAATGCTTCGAAGGTTTTGGTAAAATTTTCAAAGATTGGAGATGCTGCAGTATGGAGACCAAATTCAGAAATCCAATGTATTGATGATGCTAAAGGTAGTTTGGTGGCTTGGCCTAATGGCAAACTCAAATTATTGTAATACTAAAACTTGTTAAAACCATATGTTTGTTGCAACCTAATTATCTTTAAAAGTACTGTAGTGTTTTATGATTTTTGTTCTTGTAAAACAGGTTAAGTTCTTTGCTTCTAATAAAATTATCAGGATTATTAGATTTCTCAGGTTTCAATTTTAATATAGCAAGATTTAAATTTTTAAAGATATAGCAGTACAAATAAATGAAATTAAATCATATTATATTATAAACTAGCAACAAACTAATGATATACATAAAACATGTATAACGAAAATAAATAGCTATAAATAAAATATGTATAACGAAAATAAAATGCTATTCTAAAATTTTTAATTGCAAGAAAATAAGTGCTATAATAAGTAGACGAAGTAATTGAATTTCAAAAAAGCGCTATAAAAGTGACATACATTTTGTAACGGGAGCATATACAGCGGAACTAAAAGCGCTATGGAATTCAACGATAGCAGATATCGTGCGTTATGGATTCTCTCTTTTCTTGTAGTGACTTCTTCTTGTTGTTAGCATTTCTCTTACCAAGCCAAACGGATTAGATACTTTGTCTATAAGTAAAGAACGCATATAAAAGCTTAATTGAATGTTAATGGGATTGGTTGAGGAAGTGACTTATGGATGCTTCGCCTAGGTCCCTAAAGATGGTTTTGTGATGAATATGACGAAGTACGAAGAGTATTTGTTGATCCACGCACTATTTTAATTCTCTTTAGGACATTGAGCATAAGGCATTCCTTTCTAATTTGGATTTTAGTTCCCGCTTTCAAACCTACCTTCCGGGTATTGTCTTTGTTGTTCGCTTAAGGACAAGCAAAGGATAAGTCCGGGGGAGTTGATGTGTTCATATGCATTAATAAGCTTCTTTTATCCATGTTTTAGTTGCATTGTAGTTGTAAATATTGCATTTAGTGTCAAAATCCATTTAGTTTAGGAATTGAGTCTAGTTTAGGATTATCATGCATTTGCATGCATTTCTTTGCATTTGTAGATGAACCTTTGGAGTAGCTTTATACGGAGCTAAATGGATGAATTAAATATGGATTTGAGTCCAAGAATCAAGGGAAAGAAGTGCTAAATACTTATGGGAAGTGTGGAAGCAAATGAGCCATCAAAGGAGCAAAGAAGAGGCAAAAACTGCTCAACACATGTGGCTATCGAACAGACAGGTCGATAGTGGCATGCGTTTTGCAGTTTTTCACTCCAAGACAACTTTTACACTCCCACTTGTATAAATACCCCCTTTTAGACTCCAAGAACATAACTTTTGATAACTCTTCGTCTTGAAAAAATTTCTTTGGTGTTTTAAGTCCTCCCTCTTGATCTTTATGATCAAGAGCCTCTCTTTATATTTTTGAATCTCACATCTTTTATCCATTTAATCATGCATATGTTCCACATCTGTTCTCTTTCTCTTACATGATGTGTGAGTAGTTTTTTCTTTGATTTTGGGAATGGTAGATTTGAGATGATTTGTGATTAGGGAATGGTTTTTAGTGATAGATAAGACTTAAATCGTTATGGTTTAGATGTTCTTATTGCTAGATAAATAATAGATCTTGAAATGTATACATTGCACGTGTGAGAGGTGTTCGATGAAATGGATGAAATTTCTAGTAGAGCCTAAAGTATGCTAAACTTAGCTTAGCCAACTAGAGTTGATAGCTAGGGAGTTTGGTGACAAAGTGGAATAATTCTTAATGATTGTTGTCTAAATGATCGCAAGAAGCGAGAGTTGAGTGAAATATGTTAGCTTGCAAATATGGCTTTTAGCCACGAGAGTGGTATTAGTGCAAGCATTGATTCGATAGTCGTAAGGTTGAATTCTTGTTGATTTCTCTTGTTGCACCATTACCTAGATACTAAATCGGATCAAATCAATTACCATTTCCCAAGATCCATGTCTATCTTATTGCTTTTACTTGCTTGTTTATTTCAGTTTCTACTTATGCTTTACTTTATGCTTTACTTTCTTTTTATACTTTACTTTCCTTGTCTACTTATGTTTGCTTGATTTGATTTCCTTATTTGCAATTTATTTTAATCGTCTTTTAATTACGAAAACCAAAATCCCCCTTTTCTTATTTGTTTAGCTTAAGAAAGATTGCACAGTCTTAAAGTTTGAATTTGTCTAGCTAAGATTTGCTTCTTGTGGTTCAACCTCTAAGCACTACAATGGCATAACCGTATACTTGCGGTATTGTGCGATTGTTAGTAAACGAGCTTATAAATTTCAAAGCTTTGTTGCTCGTATTCTAACAAACAACACTAACCTTCAACTCGTTCCTGCTTAAATAAAAATATGACTCTATGAATTAACTTTGCCATAACAAACTAAATTATATAAGAAACTTGACCAGTAAAAGCTTATTAGCCTCAAAAAGTCTCCATGTTATCTTCCTCCTATGTGAATCACTCTATAAAGAATTCCACCCAGAGTAGAACTGTCAAACAAACACGTTCAGTCAGACAAAAAAATATACATGCATCGCCCTTAGCAAATAATGTTTTGTGCCACTCTAAGGTACATTTCTGATGGCTTATTACATATTGCATTATGTTCCCTTTTTCTTCATTGGGCTTCTTACTGTCCTCACCTATAAAAGACACCATGTTCAGTCCCAAACAATATATTCGATGCGGAACTACTGGTTAGACCAACATACCAAGAGGCATCCAAGTAGCACTGGCCGAAGTTGATTATATATATACCTTCAAGAAGATATGAACAATCATGGAGATAGGGTTTTGAAAAATAACATTAATCAAAAATTAAAATTGAATAAGCAACATAAAGAAACTTGATTACCTGCGGCAAAGCATGGTGTTCAAAGATATTATAGGGAAGCTTCTCATATATAAGGTGATTCACATGAAAAGATTAATTTTTAAAATTTCTTGTTTATTAAAAGATTTCCAAGCAAAAAAGAAAGAAAAAAAACCAAAAACACTAGCAAGAGAATTATTCACCAACCCCTAAATATAAATCTCATATATTTATAAAGGAGATTAGACGATCTAGGGTTTATACTAACTAACCATCCAAGATAAACGTTAAATATCGAAAATAATATTTTATCACTAGAATTAAAGTTAATTATTTCGGATTACTTTATTTGTAATTTTGAGAAGTGTTCAAATCATCCATAAAAAATAATAATAGACATATGAAAAATTCTGGTGACGACACGTCTTAATGGATGACCGATATTGTGATATGTATGTATTTTAAAGTTTTTTTTTATACAAAACGCCGAGAATCGTCCTCGCGATACCACATCATCAACTTTGTCCTTATTATTGGCACCTAGGATTTAGACTTCACATTTAATGCTATTACTAGATGACCTCCCGCACCTTGTGCGGAAAAAAATTTAAAATATATTTATATAATAATATAATTTATTTTATTTTATGTGTTTTAATAATGAAATATATTTCTGCTTACTAATAGTAAAATTCAAATCTTTTGATATTTTGTTTAGATAATATAAATTATTTACTTAGATATTATAAAATTTTTCGAGTATAACAATTGACTTAAATATGACAATAATTCTTGCCATTAATTTAGTTGGTTATCGTTTTTTATTTTAGATGATAGATCATTAGAGAATTATGATTTTAGATTTAGATAAAGAGAAATATAGTAGTCTATCAATGTGGTCGAGTTAGTAAAATTTTTTTGAGAAAACATAGAGCTTAGTTGCTTTTGTTAGAGTTTTCGTCTTGATGACATTTGTTAATACACATTTTGGGATGAGAGAAACATTATTGTATTAATTAATTTTTTTAAATAGTAAAACATTATTATTGTTAAAATATTCTACAAGATTTTTTTATTGATGAGATTTGTTTGGTTATAAAATATTTAAAAATTTTGACCAATGAAATTATAACAATTTAATGTTGAAACTATAAAAAATTGACACATAAGCATATTTTACTTAAACTACTTCTCAATTAATATATA
>OVAN01008869.1:450-17627 GCA_900406275.1 Anastatica hierochuntica | reverse complement strand
ACCGGTTGCGCACGCTCCGATCATGAAATTCGAATAAGATCCCTTAACTTCATTGTTAACTGTGTCTGTCGATTCGTTCTTCGTTTATNTTCGTTATCTAACTTACTCACGATTTCTCTCTTATTGTCTTCGCAGTTTACTTTCTTATTTCTTATTCACTAATTCGCTAATTCGCTATCTTGATCTGTTGATCTTTGGCTACAAAATCCGTGAACCACATATCATTGACAGTGAGAATTTTGGTTCCCACAATTTTCATCCTTTTAAGCTGAGCTTTTGTGTTCTTGAGAACTTTGAGAGAAACTTTGAGATTTTTAACAAGATTCATCCACCTTTGCAAGCATTTCATAAGCTCTCTACTTCCCACATTCATATTTGCATCAAGAAACTAAAGGTATGGATAAAAACTTCTCCTCTTCTTGATGATGATTTTTTATTATGATGAGAGGAAGTGAATTCGATGTTGTTTGTGAGTTATCTTGGTAGCTATAGCTTAATTGTTGAGTTTTCATGGATTAGATCTTCTTAAAAACACCTAAAAATGCTCGATTCATGGATTCTTCTTCTTGATGAATAGTGCTTATGAATAGTGTTCTTGAGAAAATTTTGGGGAAATATTAGTTTCATTGGTTCTTATGTTGAATTTATGGAACATATGCTTTAAATCCATGAAGAGTTCAAAAAAGTTTACAATTTTTAAGAGATGTCGTTTAATGCTTGAATTTTTCGATTTTAATAAGCTAAAAGGAATGCTTTTGAACCATCATTGAATTTGTCATTGCATTGTTATGATGATATGAAGCTTTCTCACTTGTTCTTCATTGTTGAAAACTTTGAGCATTGTTCATTACCATTGAATTTGGGTAAATTATATTAAGGGCACACTTATCGAGATTTAGTAAAGGTCTTTGAATGATTTCAATGGACATTCTCTTGGTGAATCTTATAGGCATTATACTCATGACATATGCATCATTCGATTCTTGTAAAATTTTGAAAAATGCAAAGCTGAAATGGCCGATTATTTTGATGATTTTTGAAAAAGAATTTCGGTCCTTGTGCATCGATTTGTTATAGCATTTAGATTGAATGTTTTGGCTAAAGAAATTTCTAAGAATCAAGAATTAGTATGACTTGCTCTTGAATGTTTAAACTTGATTCAAAGCTAAATCCTTCTTAAGCCCTTACATTCGTTCGTTAAAGAAATTTTGAACTCACATTATCTACTATCTTTTTTAGATCCAAAAAATGGCTTCAAGAGAACAAGCAAATGTCCCCTACGCGAGTTGGTACGATGAGACAAGCCTCTACTTGCATCTCCAAGATAACGCCAAGGTCATTGGAACTACTTGGGCGGATGAGGACATTTTGAGATAGATAGAGATTCACAATCAAGTAAAATACTTGATTAGGAAAATCGACATGGGGAACAATCTAGCAATGAACTATGCGACTTACCGTCATCCCAATCTCCAATTTCTCTCAACAGTTAGCATGGTACAAGGACATGGTCCTCATGAAAGTGATGTGTACCTCACATTTAAGATCAAGGAGAACTTTTACAAGGTACCCCCTTGAGGAGATATGTCAAGTGTATGGTTTCAATCCAACGAAAGAAGATTTTGATTATGGAGATGGACTTGAATCAAGAATACTTTGGGAGAGAATAGCACTTGGGTCTTACGATGAGGGTTCGGCCAATCTATCAAAGGTTCGAAACCCAACTATTCGTTACCTTTTGGAGTTTCTTGGCAACACCTTTGTGGTGAGAACTCGCCAAGACTAGTGAGCCCCTTGAGTTTAAAGTTACTATTCCAAAGTGTCAAGATGGTTATGAAGGAACCGAGTGGGAACATAATAGAAGACTTCGTGGGAAACAATGTCAACAACAGAGGTTTCTTCATCTCTGAGATATTAAACTATCATGAAGAGTTGAGTACCACAAGAAAGCCTTTGATCCGTATTGGCGGGTTCCTCACGCCATTGTTACTCCATGTGAGAGTCAATCTTGAGAGGTTCCAGAGATTAAGAGAACAAAAGAAGATGGATATGGGTCATCTAGTTAAGGAGAAATTCCTTTTTGGTTACCACGGGTATACGAATTTCCGGATGATCTACTGGTTCATCGATGAAGAGAGGCAAAGACGAGCATACTCCTTGCCCCTACAATAGCACACAACCGCAACAAAGGATGAGAACCTCTCATTTCGTCTCCCTCAACATCTACTTGTCAACTGTCACTCCCTACCAAGTGAGCCAAGACTTTATAAGTCCGACCCCAACGAAATACCACCAAACCAAATAGAAGAAGAAGATACTTTCAACGTTGAATAGAAACAACAAGAACCACCGGAGGGTTAACAAAGAAGTGAGTTCGAGATGTACTTGGAGAGGAAGGTCAATGACCAAGACAAGGTCATAAGGAACAAGGGAACTTCATTACACGGTTGTGGAGGAGGATAAAGAAAAACGAAAAATACAACCGCTACGCCTCTTCAAGTGAGGAAGAATAAGAAGATGAAGACTTGAGTTGCCATGTACATCAACAACCAAGGCACTCAGTTGCTCTTCCTCCTTTGGTAATCTGGGAACTGAAAGAGCAAAGAATGCAACCACCAAGAGCCATCACGGAGGAGACATGGGAAAGACCCCCATCGAAGAGACTTCAAGGCCGAGAACAAAGAGCTCCACAAGAAAAAACAATGAGCCCGAGCCATCCATTGATTCCACTCGAAACTCATATATATGAGTCGTCCCAAGGTACGCCTACAATCCTTTGTAAATATTGTTGCATATTTTCATTTTGGTGTGTGTTTTTAAAAAGGTCACTCTCACGGATTAGAATTCACCGAGACGGTGAAATTTAAGTCTGGGGGAGGGGCTGAGTACTAATGTCATTTTGAGTTTTGATGTTTTCTTTTCTCTTCACATGTTAGTCATGCATTGTATATACTTATGATTTGTGAAAAAACCAAAAAAATTGTAAATTTTTTAAAAAACCAAAAAGATTTTCATTTTGTTTTCAAATCTTTCCATATAGATTGAATCCATTTGTAAATACTTAGTTTGTTAAGAACATATAGGATTGCATTTTGCATAGGGCACAATGATAGAATTACCTCAGAGATAGTTGAGTTTTGCTCAATGACAATGCTTGATAGCTCAGGTTTTCCTCCAAGAAAACACTGCAAGCGCACAGAAGTACGTTGTAGTGGTTCGGAATCGAATCTACAGAGACCAAAGGTAGCACGAAGAATTTTAGATCAAACAACGAGCTAAAGCGAAAAAGATGTCTTTTAAGAGATCTAATAAATCGAAATTTAGAAAGCAAAGTAAGCAAGCAAGCAATTGCGGGATTGTAATTCAATCAAAGAATTTTTGGGCATTGGATATTCTTAGGGAAACAATTCATTGAAGATTTGAATTTTAGATTAGGGAACAAGTTTTAAACCGTCTTGATCTCAAACACTAATATAGAACTGATATACTTTCGTGGTAACAATTCTCTATGTATTAGAAACCTCGAGACTAACTTCCGTTGACTCTCAGATTCTAATCATGCATTCTAAACAGGTTTGATAGGTTAACAATTCACTTAAACATCAACTTCCACTATCTTAAGAAGAATTGCTCATTTAGGATTCTTTCAAGTATTTAAACAAACACTTTCCAGGCGTTAAACAACCTAAGATAAGAAACTAAGTGGCCAATTTAATTTCATGCATTACGAACAATCCTAGATGAAGATCCAATTGATTAAATCCCTAGTCATACAATTCTATGTCAACAATTCTTGAATCCCTATGTGAGAACCCTAAACCCAACGAATAAACTACTCACTCATGTGCACAGAATCAAAAAAAATCAAATCAGAGAGAGACATAATTGTATTAATCAATAAACAAAGAGTAAGGTTCAGAATTCTTCTCGGATTCGGATTACGAAAGATGATTCTTCTCCTTGCGTTACAAATCTCTCTCTTGCTCTCAAAAAACTCAGACAAAGTGCATTAAGAAACATGACACATGAGCTTAGGTCGTAGTAATGAAATCTGGTTCACAATAAGTTCGGTCTGGTTCTTCTTAAAATCGGTCCGCAAAACGGAACAAGGATCGATCGATCTTGAGACAAGGATAGATCGATCCTTCTCCATCTGACTGGGTATTTCAGCTTTTCACGAGCACTTCCTTCGATGCTTGAAATCTGTCCAAAATGAAATATTTCCGCACATCCAAGCTCGATTCTTGTAAAAACACTAAAGAACACAAATTCGCGCCAAAGAGATCCGAATACATACTAAAAATCATAATTCTCGAGTAAAGTCCATAATAAAAAACCACTAAAATACTAACACATCAAATCCCCCAGACTTGAACCTTTGCTTGTTCTCAAGTAAAGGAAACGAAGATTAAGCCTACGGGAAAAGAAGTTTGAAAACCAAATGGATCATATGCTATCAAAAAACCTTACTCTGCACTACTTTCACTAACCATATAAACTCAGAATAGTTAGATCATTCTCTCCAAGAATCACTGCATGACCTCTCTAGCCCATCCATACTCTAAAATCTTAACCTGCAAACTCAGATTCCATGTTAATAACTCTCTACATTCATTCAAGATAGGCGTGAAAATTTTTCACCAAAGAACTCATAATCAGGACATCAGGCTAGGTATTCAAGGCTTTTAGTCGTGAGGATTAGAGTGTTTCGGATATCAAAAAATGCGTCAAGAAGCAAGACATTATGCAAAATCGCAGGAGAGAAAGAGTATATTTATATCCTTGTCCTCTAACTACCAAAGCACAAACCACCAATCAAAAGTAAATTGAATATGTTCAAACTTCAGAGTGAATCCAATCCATAATATAATATACAAATGCTAATTTCTAAACCAGATATGAAGAAGAATAAAATAATTTTTGTTTTTTTCAGAGCGAAGAAATTGGAAGAAATAAGCATATCAATAACGTTTTTAAATCTTAAAACACCCATACAACATGAAGAAATGCAACATATCCATCTAAACCACCAAAAGACCCAACGCCGAGAAATCAGACAGTCAGGACCGTGTCTAAACCATCTAAACNAGGATCATGTTTACCCTATTCTCTCCATCGGTTTTACACATGTGTGCACATGAGATGAAAAAGAAATGCATGGATAATCAAGGAGATAAGGTAAGGGTGTGGTGCCATACTAAAGATGAGTCTGGTCACTCAGGTTTACCGAAAAGAATGGTAGATAAATGAGGAAGTAATCCTGAATGATGGGTTTGATTCCTGATTTAAAGTTCGTGGATCAAAGCAATTAAGTTCATTAGTAGGCCAAATAAAATAGAGTTAATAACATTTCAGACAAAAGTTTGAGTTCGAGAGATTTCTGGTGGGGAGTTTGGTTATGAGTAATTCCGGTTTGCCTACGGTAAAAGCTCAAATGAAATGATCAATGATAATATAAATGAAGTGCAATGCGCAGAGATAATAGTCTGAAATCATCATGAAGCATAAATAATCCATAAACTGACTCGATAAAAGCATCAAAATGACTGAAACCACACAACCAGAGAAAAAGAAAGGCTGAGTAGTGTAAATAAAAATAAAATCAAGATGAAAAGAAAAGGGAAAGAGAAAACTTACTTGAAGATGCGCGATATAGCTGAGTAGTGGGACAAGGATCGATCGATCTCTGTCCTTTCTGTTTAGGGACCTGTTTCCTGCAATACTATAGCTAAACACACGAAAAAAATAAAAAGTACCAAAAACTAAAAAACGAAAACGAAAAACACTACAATACTAGCTAAATTGAAAAAGAAAACTACCTAGTGGGTTGTCTCTCACTCAGCGCTTGTTTAAAGTCTCGAGCTTGACTATGGTTGCGGGTGTTAATCATAAGAATCAAAAGGTTGAGTCAATGCACCTTTAGTCCTTCTCCTATCAGTGCAAGAAACAACATGTGTAAGAGAATAAATGGTTCTCCATGGCAAAGACACAATCGTCTCATCAAAGAAGATCACTACCAGCATAGTATATATCTTTACATAATCTTTGATTGCTAGATTCTCATTGCGATCAAATGCATTAAGTGGAAAGACAAAGTCAACTGCAGGTTCAAACGAAATTAAGATAAAATAGTCAACTTCATCTCCATCAATCATGTAAAGCACAATATTTTCATCTCTCGAGCCCATCTCAACCTCAGAATTTTCTATCTCATTCAAGATCCTATCTACATCAAGCACATCCTCAAGGTAAGATTTTTCAAGAGGAGATCTAAATATTTCAGGCATTGAAATGTTTAACTCAGGATCATGATCATTTAAAGAACACAAATAATTAATGTCAAAACATATCTCATGGTAATACCTAGTAAGCTTTTCTACTATTAAGTCATCTATCCTTTGAGATTCGGATATCAAATCATACCATTCATCAATGAGCAACGGATTATCTAAACTACAAGCTACATCTTCAATGCAAGGCATGTGACTATCTTCATAATCATGAATTTTAAAGGTTGAGTCGCACGTACCTTTAAGTTGGCATGGTTGAACCCAATATATTACCTCTTTAAGTGCATGAGCCATATTTATTTCCATACTAGTGAGCTCTCTGCCTTCAAGTATTGCCCGATGTATGAGAAGGTTCAATCAAACATAGCTGCTAAGGTACTCCTCTTCATCATTGGATTTTCCTTGCTTTCTTCATCCAACCTCACTCTTTGTTTTTGTGTAAGCACACTTTCATCGAATGGTTGCTCTACATATGACTCCCACTTAAGTTTCTCCTCTTCTTCGAATGCTAGTAATTCTCGAAGTGGTGCGTCCTTTCTCTGAGGCCAATCAATGTAATCCATGGCCATCAAACCTGCAAAGAAAAAGAGCTAGAGAATAAATTAGTAACTTAGACGCGCAATGATCCTAAGTTCTAAGAGGACCTATTTGTCCTCGGCAACGGTGCCAGAAAACTTGATAGCTCAGGTTTTCGCCCGAGAAAACACTGCAAGAGCACAACATTACTTTGTAGTGGTTTGGGATCGAATCCACAGAGACCAAAGGTGGCACGAAGAATATCAGATCAAATAGCGGGCTAAAGCGAAAAAGATGTCTTTTAAGAGATGCAATAAATCGAAATTTAGAAAGCAAAGTAAGCAAGCAAGCAACAGCGGGGTTGTAATTCAATCAAAGAAGTGTTGGGCATTGGGTATTTCCAGGGAAACAATTCATTGAAGATTTGAATTATAGATTAGGGAACAAGTTTTAAATCGTCATGAACTCAAACACTAATATAGAACCTATTTACTTTCGTAGTATCAATTCCCTATGTATTAGAAACCTCGAGACTAACTTCCGTTGACTCTCATATTCAAATCATGCATTTTAAACAAGTTTGATAGGTTCACAATTAACTTAACCATCAACTTCCATTGGCTTAAGAAGAATTGCTTATTTAGGATTCTTTCAAGCATTTAAAAAAACACTTTCCAAGTGTTAAACATCCTAAGATCAGAAACTAATTGGCCAGTTTAATTTCATGCACTACGAACAATCCTAGATGAAGATCCAATTGATTAAATCCCTAATCATACAATTCTATGTCAACAATTCATGAATCCCTATGCGAGAACCCTAAACCCAACGAATAAAATACTCGCTCATGTTCAGATAATCAACACAAATCAAATCAGAGAGAGATATAATTGTATTAATCAATAAAAAAAGATTAAGGTTCAAAATTGTTCCCGGATTCGGATTACGGAAGATGATTTTTCTCCTTAGGTTACAAATCTCTCTCTTGCTATCAAAAACTCAGAAAAAGTGCATTATGAAATAGGAAACATGAGCTTAGGTATAAGTAATGAAATTCGGTTCTCAATAAGTTTGATATGGTTCTTTGTAAAATCGGTCCCCAAAACGGGACAGGGATCGATCGATCTTGAGACAAGGATTGATCGATCCTTGTCCATCTGACTAGGTATTTCAGCTTTTCACAAACACTTCCTTCGATTCTTGAAATATGTCCAAAATGAAATCTTTCCGCACATCAAAGCTCGATCCCTGTAAAAACACTAAAGAACACAAATCCATGCCAAATAGATCCGAATACATACTAAAACCATAATTCTCAAGTAAAATCTGTAATAGAAAAACACAAAAATACTAACACATCAATGCCCTCACTAGAAGTAAGATGTTGCATAAACCACATTTTGTCTTAGGAAAATTCATGATTGGAATTAACCGCTTAACGGTATTTGCGAATGTTGAAGTAAGTTATCTTTTGAGTCAATTCCTATCTAAGATGGCCTTTAATGAATATTAATATCTTGCTTATATGCTTTATTATACTTGACCATAGGAAAACACTAACATTTGAGCTATGTTTTAACCATTTTTACCACCCTTTCTCAGCTCAAATGGCTACTCTCATCTTTAGAGTAGTGACCAACCCTTAAAACCCTGAAACCTTTCCTTCTAAACCCCGTAATATTTTGATATGTGAGGGCTCTTTTGAAAAGTGCACACACGGGCAAAATCCTGAGTGAATTGAAGTTGAATGACAAAGAGGGTAGTTCCTAAGAGTTAGTCTCGCTTTAAGGCTAAGTAGAGTCATAGGAGGGGAAAATATTTGTGGTTTTGGGTTAGTAGAAGTCTCGGGAATGGTGAGTGTGTATAGAGTCAAGTTGAGTTTCCTTAGTGCATATATGATCCTAGGTTGTTTGAATAAGAAAAAGAAAAAGAAAGAAGGAAATTGAAAAAGATAGAAAAGAGAAGTGAAAGAAAAAGGCACTAGAGATTAGTACTAAGTTTGAGCTCTAACCTTAGAAACTAAAAATCTTAGAGATTCCACCCATGAAAAGAAAAAGAAAGAAAGAATTCAAGTGATTAGATAGTGGCTCTTAAAATCAAAGGAAGGTTAGTAGCTAAGAAATGAAATTGTATAAGAATCTCTAGTTGTCTACAAAAAGAAAAAGATTGAGTGTGTTAAAGAAATAAAAGTTTATGGTTTTTAGTTCTAGGATGGGTAGTATATCAAGTAAGTGTCTAGATCCTTAGGAAGCAACGGGGTGGGAACAATTAGAGGAAGTAAATGCTTTGTATGTCTACATTGTTCGGCTACCACCTTGCTTTTGCCTATCGTCTTGCACTACTTTTTGAGAGAAACCATTATAAATTGAGTAAACCCTCTTCTTTTTACACTTCTTTACATAAACCCTTTCTTTGAACTCCAAACCAAATGGATGAGATGCATTGCCCTTAGGTAACGAACTCACGCCTAAGCTTAATTGAAAGTAAAAAGGAATTGGCGATGGGATAGTTTATGGATGCTTAGCTTAGATTCTAAGAGTTGGTTTTGTGATGATCATGGAGAAGTACATAGGCTCTTACATGATATTTGCACCATTTTACTTGTTTTGAAGACATTGGGCATAAGACATTACTTTTCTATCTTGGTTTTGAGTTCCCACTTGTAAACCTCACTTATGGGTTTTGTCTTTGTTATTTGTTTGAGGACAAGCAAAGGACAAGTCTCGGGGTTTTACGTGTACATATTTTCTTGCATATTTAGATGCATTTTGTCTTAACTTCATCAACATTTAAGTTATATATATTGAAACATAAGTCTTAGAATCCATGAGTTTGAGTCTAGAGTCTAGTTTAGGATCATATTGCATTTGCATGTCATTTCTTTGCATTTGTAGGTACAATTTGGGATGGATTATGGAGGCTCTAGAGATGGATTCAAGGTGGATTTGGCGCTAAGGAACCAAGGAAAAGAGGAGGCAAATGTTGTGGGAGAAGATGGAACAAAAAGGAGCAAACAAAGGATGAAAGAAGAAGCCACAAGTTGCCAATGTGAGCAGCTGTCGACCTCAAGGTCAGCTCACTTTGGGTTGAAGGCTGCTCAAATTGGGAGCTCTACTGCCCAAAGTGAGCAGCTATCGATCTCAAGGTCGAGAGTAGCACACTTTTGGGCGACAACAACACACTTTGACGAGATATTTTGCTTCTAGGGCACCCACTCTTCCCCTCTTTAGTATAAATACCCTCTTTTATGAACCAAGAACATATCCTTGTTTTATCTTCTTAGAACTTACAATATCTTTCAATATCTTTAAGATCAAACTCTTGTAATAACTAATTTTAATACTTTAAGTGTATTTGGATCTCTTCTCTTCATCTCTTTCTTTTAGATCTATTTCTAAGAGCATGGGAGCTCAAAGACCCAATCTTTGTCCTTGGATTTCTATGACTCTTAGTGAGTATATCCTTCAAGGATCTTGAGATGTAACATGCTAGGGTTAGATCTAGGATTGTAATGGGTGATTAGGCTAGATTTTGTCATAAATTCCTACTATATCTTGTTTAGTTCTTCAAAATTCATTACTTGCTCATTGATGCCTAGAAAGTGTTCGATGAAATGCTTGAGAGAACAAGATCTATATTTTTAACTTGGGCCAATGAGAGTGGATATTACCTAGGTTTTAGATGGCTAAAAAGGCTTGTAGATCACTATCACGTACATGTTTAGATAAGGCAACAAACAAGAGTTGAGCTTTGTAATGATACGGGTGAATAGATCTTCCCCATGAGAGTGGGTAGATCGATTAAGGAGGGATCCTTGGCCTAAGAACAGCTTCAGTCCTCAAATAAAGGCTTACAAAATTCCATTACATCTCTAGATTGACCCCGGACCCATTGCTACTATCTCAAGATCTGATCTTTTTCATTGTTTGCATCCAAATTCATTCCTTTCTTGCTTTTACTTATTGCTTGCTTAATTATTGCTATTATTTATGCTTTTCAATTATTTTTGCCTTTGTTGATAGCTAGATTTAGTGGAGACCAGTGAACTTCCCATCTAAATCAACTCCCTAGACTAGATTATCTATTGTATTCCCTTTGTTTAGGTTCTTCTAGGTAACCTTCTAAATCCTTGGACGATACCTTAAGCACTACAACTCAATCCCGCCCTCTTGTGGAATTGTATGTGGGCTTAGGTTTTATAAATTGTAAACTCTACCCAAGCCGTGTCAGCGAGCTGCTCCTGAAAAATTGCCAAAGCCTCCTCCCACTTTGCCTTGCCAGCTTCCAGGCTGGACAACCCCCTTTTCACCATATCATCGATGAGCTCGGCATGGCTAGAGGCTAGGGATTGCAAGAGGGCAATGTCCTGGATAGTCTACTGGTCCTTGATGGCTCTCTCCACCTTTTCAAAACGAGGTTTGTACTTAGCCACCGCAACCTTGCGGTCCCCTCTTACTGCTTTTTGGACCTCCTTGTCCCTTTGCACATTAAACCTTTCGATCTCTTGACCATGCGCATTCTGATCTAATTCAAACCGCCATCCCAGGTCGGTTCTCAGTTTCTGAGCTCTCTCCAGTTCCTCCATCAGCTTGTACTCCCACTTCTTAGCCTCACCCTGACTGGTCTTAAGCTCTTTTACCAACTTGACCTCTCATTTGTGGGCCGCCCCCTTGAAAGCTTGCAGCTTGTCCTTGGCATTGGATAGGAAAGAGCGTAACGTAGTCAACCTTCTCAAGCTCGTCGACCCTTTTTCTGAGGTCCTTTACCTCCACCTCGGAAAGGTCAAGCTTATGCTCAACTTCAACGCAACGCTGGATTGCCTCGGCAGGAACACTTTTGTAACACCCGTCTAATCCACTCCCGAGAACGGCGTGTCACTTACCCTAACTTGCTCCTCAATTAACTCAACAAAACCAATAATCCACTTAATTAATAATAAACCACATTAAGAATTACTAGGATTCCAATAAACCAAAATAAACCGAGTTGAAACGGCATAAATAAATGAAATAAATTATATTTCAAAAATAAATAAACCTCCGAAAACAACATCAGAGTCGTCCAGCTCATCCGACTACTCGTTAGCTACACCTGGAAGAAGAAGGGAAAAGAGAGGGTGAGCAACTTGGAAGTCACTCAGTGAGGTGGGAAATGCTAGGGGAACCATAAGTCCACAGACCCGGCTTAAACACTTCAACCACGCAATCTAGTCCTAAAACAGGCACACACACGACACCTAATGCACCCAAGAAATCAAGCAAGGGCCTATCCTACATAATATATAATATGGCGACATAAGTGAGCGCCTACACCCCCCGAAGAGGCTTCCTCAGTATGGATAGGTGCCCATACACACCACCCGTAGATGCTTTATCGATCCAGATAGGGCTACGGAACAGCAGATCGACATGCCTCTGCACCCAACACAAACAAGACTCCGGAATACAGGCCTCCGTTCCCATATCCCCGCCAAACCGACAAACACGACTACGAGATTACGGGCCTCTGTCCCCGCAATCCTTTCCAAGCCTCCTACATAATACAAAATAAATATATAGCCACCCGTAGAACCCGAGAGCTATCCCACCGGAACCTCCGGTAACCTCGGTCTGCAGGACCTAGTCTCATAGAATCAACTTATTCGTTGCATGCACATATCAATCTTTCGTAATTCTCAAACAATATCGGTTTACCCTAATCTGAAAATTAAACCAATAAAAATACTATGTGAGATTAGTCCTAACATTCATCTAAAATCAAGTAAGCAATCAAGACTCCAAACAAACTCAAGCAATATGTTCTGGTGCTAGACTACGCGAGAAAGAGTGAATAAGGAAAGTCTGAGAAGTACATGGGTCTAGCCCTCACCTTTGCCACAAGTCTGAACTCTCAGCTTGACTGGCTAATGATCCACCCCTGGAAAGAAAAACATGGACTAGGAAACACGAGTTAGACCTCACCCGGAACCTGCCAAAAAGGGAAACCTGCCCGAAAAGGAAACTTTCCTAAAATGGAAACCGCCAAATATGGAAACTTTTCATATTTGGAAACTGTCCAAAAAAGAAACTCGGGACTAGCCAAAACAAAACGAAAAAAATATGAAAAGTTGAAGGAAAGAACCTAAACTGGCAAAACCGAGTCGAACCTGTTAGATCAGACCAAACCAGCTAAACCGGCTGGGGTCGACGACCTAACAGATCCTAACCGGTCGAACCAACTAACTAACCTAACTGAAGACTAGAAATGAAAGAAATGAAAGAAAGAAAAGAAAAGACTTACCGGAAAAAGCGTTGGAGCTCGCCAGGACTTTCCGAAAAACTGCCCAGCACTCACCGAAAAGAACTCAGAAAGTTCACCGGAAAAATCCAGAGAACTCACCGGAAAAGAACTATGCTAGAGGCGGTGGCTAAAAGCCGGTAGAGGCTGGCCGAGAAGCTGGCCTCCTGTGCAAAACATTACTTTGACTTGATGAAGAATAAGTGAAAGGGAGGAACTCTATTTATAGGGGAGGAAGGGAAGCTTGGGAAGCTGAAACTTCCGATGTGGGACAAAAGATAAAAAATAAGATATGGATTTTGTTTGAAAATAAATGGGTTTTGCTTGAAAATTAAAAAAAAAGCCCACTAGGAAGATTTGGGTCTTTACAACTTTGTTCCTGCTTAAGGACGGTACGGTCGAGAATGGTCATTTTCAGCACCTTTTCCAGCCTTGCTTCATAATCGAGGCGGAGGCGGTTGATGGCACCCATTTGCTAAGGCAAAGAAAGAGACTCGGTCTAACCTTGCAATAGGAAGAAGTATCTGAGTCGTGAGGTCGAGGGCTGGAAGGTGAAAATAAAAGTTACCTCGGCGTTGTGGCGGCATATGTCCTAGTAGATGTATATGGAAGACTTGTCGAGGCGTTTTTCAAGGAGGAGCTTGTCCCCAGCAAGCCTGAAGTAGCGATGGAGGGCTTCGAAGGCGGGAAGGCTGTCATCGAGGGGAGTCTTTCCAGCATAGCCGAACTTGAAGCTTTACTCCCCTACCACAGCGCAAGAGGGGAGGTCAGACGAAAAGGTCAGCGCCACCTCGTCCCCACACTGTTGGGAATCCTCTGTGTTCGACCTCTGCTGATCAGAGATGCGAGACTCCTCCAGGCCCTATTTTGATAATCTTCTCTCCTCAGAGCCTTGCGTAGATGATCTTCTCTCCTCTGCTCTTCTCTCTTCAGCTCTTCTCTCCTCAACTCTCTTCTCCTCTGCACCCTGTTTTGATGGTCTCTTCTCCTAGGTTCTCTGTCATTTGGAGGGCTCCACGACAAGGTGTGCATCCCTTTTGCTTAATTAAGAGTCTGGAGGCAGCAACCCCTTCCCAGTTAACGGTAGGGAAGGCTTTATTCATCAACCATAGGAGTCCATACTAATGCGAGAGGTGGAGGAACCCTTTGCAGCGTAGGAGGAAGAGTCTTTGGCCCCTCTCTTTAGGGCAGCAACCTTTTCTTTTTCCCAAGCAGCCTTCCTCGTGGATAACTTAGTTGGGGCATCCTTAGCCCCAACAACAGGTGGAGGTGGCGGCATGATAAGTGTCGCAGGCACATCAGCAATGCTCGCCTCAAAGATATGGGGTTGTGAGGCAAGGGCGGATGAGGAGGAAGTCTTTTCTTGTACAACTAAGGCATATAAGGAAGCTTTTTCCTAAGCATTAGATGGCTTTCTTGCTGCTTCAGCCTTCTCCTTGTCAGCCTTTTTTCAGGCCAACTCGGCAGACCTATGCTCAAGATTCAGGAGAGGGATGCAACGGCAATAGCAATGCGCATGGAATTGAAGGTAACCCACCGTTCGATGCCCTTAAGAGTGGCGAGGTCTTCCTTCAAAGTCAAGAAATTTGTGGGTTTCTTGGCCACCAAACGTACTGGAAACAAAAAACAAGAGAAACACACAATCTCATAAAAGTACGTCGTCTTCCAATCATCAACCTAGCTGCTAGGAAGTGTCACAATTTGAGGGTTTCGAGAGACGTAATATTGTCCCGATTTCTTGGAATTTGGCTTGAATGAGGTCATGCGTCCAAATAGTTGGACCCCCACTTTGAGCTTGATCTTCGCATCTAGGACAAAGAGACCCACAATTATCATGATATCCCCAATGGTTAGCTGTGGCACAGTGATGCGACGCTAGTTGCAATAGGTTTTGAGGAGATGATGAAACAAGAACCAGAGGCATCAATTTACGAAGAATGGTTCGTAAAGGCAAAAATACTTAACAGGAGGGGTCCAAAGCCTTTCATTGGAGGTAGGAAGTAGGAACACCACCTCTTCAGGGATGTCGAGTTCTTCCCTCAAGTTTTGAAGAGATTTGGTGATGCTAACCGTTCGAGCAACGTTGAAGAAGGCTATTGCAGGGATCGCCGCGAATGGAAAAGCAGGGATGGCGACAGGAGGACCTTTCTCTTGGAGATCAGCGTCATATATGATGGTAACAGGAGCGTCAACACCACCGATGGATTCGGATCTGCACGAAAGAAGGGTAGTTTCATAGGCTCATCCTCTTGAAGAGGCCTTTCTCCAGAGGACCCATGGATATCTTCAGGTCTGACTATAGTGAGAGGATCAGGGTTTAGAACTTTCCTACGACGCGTAATCAGAGAATCAGAATCCATGGCTAATAAAGCAGAACCCTAATTTTCAGCAGCGGAGGTGATGTTAAACAGTGGGAAAAATCACGAAATGAGAACAAGGAAGACAAGTAAATTCCAAAACAGAGAAGTGGAAAAGTTAGATAGGACAAACCTTTTAGCATAAGAAGGAGAAACTGTAATGTGAGAGGGGGCGTAGAGTTCCATTTTTAAATGACACGATTCTTGATGATGACGTGGATCGCTGAAGCAATAGTGGGGCCCATGAAGATCAAATCAAATCTTTTTCAAATCAAATCAAAGGAAGAGTGGGTTAATTAAGAAAACCGGGAAATTCAAACCGGATTTAGATGCCAAAATTAGAGTCTCGTCAAATAAATCAATTAGGAAAACACTCTCAAAATTGGATCCTCTAATCAATTCACAATGACAAGCTTGTCGGGGGCTCTTGTTGGGGATGGTTTCCCCTCCACCTAAACTTGTTCGAATTTGGTCCAAGGTGAACCGGATGGTGACAATTGGGCCTCGTTGTCCATTAGCAAAGCAAGTAAGAGGGAACAAAAAGCAGAATGGGTTATGGGACTAGATGAATAAAGGCCCATATCTTGGAGCTGAAAAACGAGTTAAGACATATTTAAGGAGCATTAGAGGAATTAAATGCAAGGCTAATTGGCATTAGTTAAGGAAGATTCGCTGGAGAGAATAACGACATCATCACAATTCGCGGAGAAGTACTATAAAGAGGAGAAAAAGACCAAAAGAAAGAGGCGGAGCATCTTCGGCTCAAAAACCTTGGAAATTGTTCTCTTGTAGGGGTGTCAAACGGGTCAACTCGCGTCCGCCGCACCCGCCCCGTCGTGTCCGCCTCTGTTTTTGCTCCGCCGCGGGTTGACCCGCGCGGGTTGCGAACGGGAAAAACAGTGTCCAAACCCGAACCGCTATAGTTGACGGGCGAAGCGGACAAACCCGCGGGTCTATTGATTTACATGACAGTTTTGACCAGATAGGCCTCGCTCAAAAGGTTGATTTTATTTACGTTTACACCTTTTGTATCTTCTATATTTAGACACAAAAATATGACCCGAGCCATGATATAATATTCCTGTGAATGGTGCAAACAGATCGAAAAACACAATCTTGTTGAAATGAGACGTGTGGCTACTTATATCAATTGCTTTGTCAAAGAAAGATATCTTTCTTTTTCCAAGAAGTAATGCTTTGCAACATGTCTCTTCGTATGTTGAAGAAAGAGGCGAAGGCCAAAAAACATGAATAGAAGGACAAAAAGCTCTGTTTGTTGTACAATAAGACTAAAACAAAATTTCTAAAGCCACATCAAAGAATAAGAATGAATACTATTTTTCTTCAAAAGAAGGCAACACTTCTTCTTCACCATTAAATTTTTCTTCAACTCCTACACATATGTTAAAACTTATGAAACATTTGTGGGAACCGAAATTCTCACTGTTAATGATATGTGGTTCACGGATTCTGTAGCCAAAGATCAACAGATCAAGATAGCAAATTAGCGAATTAGTGAATAAGAAATACAAAATTTATCTGCGAGATAAGATCAAACAAGACAACGTGATTAAAACGTATGAACGAGCAGTATGCGACATTTAGGTTAACGATATTCGAATTACGGAACGAGACAAGTTAACAATGAAAATAGATTAATACGAAACAGATTGCGAAGTGATATGAAATTAACGGTGAAAACATGACAGGATTCGTAAAACAACGCGAATACGAGAAC
>OVAN01008868.1:154-17628 GCA_900406275.1 Anastatica hierochuntica | reverse complement strand
TTCACTGCTTGATCTGTCGATTTTTGGCTACAGAGAGTCCGTGAACCATATGACATTGACAGTGAGAATTTTGGTTCCCACATGGCTCCGCCTTGCATTGCCTGATTTCATATAGATCATCTGATGACTTATGAGTGATGGCTCAGTTTTTCACCCAAGAAATCACTGCAAGCGTACAGTTAAGCACATTGTAGTGGTTCAGGTATCGAATCCACAAGGACCAATGTCGAACGAAGAGCTATGAATCAAAAACGGGCTAAAGCGAAAAAGTGATGATTGGTAAAGGGTGCAATTTCGAAATCTAATGAACAAAGAAAGCAAGCAATAGCGGGTTGTAAAACAATCAGAGAAAAACACTGGGCACAGGGTGTTCTCAGGGAAATCAATTCATCAGGATTGCAGATTGTTAACGGGGAGACAATTAAGACCCATCTTAACTCAATTCACAAGATTATAATTAACCTACTGTCGCAGTGCTAATTATCTATGCTTAAGGATCCTAGACACTAACTTTCGTTGAGTTTCAAATCATAAGCATACATTTTAAGCAGGATTGATTTTCTCACAAAGCGCAGTAAAATCAACTGTCATTGGTTAAAGACACTTTGCTCCCTTAATCTCAGTTTCAGGCATTCAAACAATCACTTTTGGTGTATTGAATAACCTAATATCATAAACTAGGTGATCAATCCAATTCAAGCATTAAACAGAGAGATAAACGAAGATCAATAGATAAATCCCCAATCTAACAACCTAACAATCACTGAATCATGAAATCCCCTATGAGAAACCCTAAACCCAACTAGAAAACTACTCACTCATAGAAAACAAAACAACACAAGATGAATTTGAGGGAAACATTATGTATTGAATGAATAAACAAAGAGTAGAGTTTAGAATTCTTCTCCAATGAAGTACAGAAGTAATCAAATCTCTCTCAAGGATTACAAAGCTCAAAGTCTGTTCTGAAACTCGAAAAAATAGCATAATCCAACCTAAAAAACGAGTCTGGGGGTTTTAATATGTAATCAGGGTCTTCAATATTCGGTTCTGGTTCAAAATAAGTGTTTTTGGTCGCGTCGGGACAGGGATCGATCGATCCATGTCTCAAGATCGATCGATCTCTGTCCTTCTGCCAGGATACTCATTTCTGCGTATTCGTCTCCTCGTTGCCAGCATGAAAGGTGTTCAGTAAAATGGCCATAACTTTTGATCGGACCGTTGGAGTTCCTTCAAACCACCTCCAAATTAAAGATAACTCACGTGGCTATCTTGTATCAAACATTCAGCTCGATCCAACGGTGGAAAGTCAGTCAAATAGGGCCACAATATGCTTCAGCATGATTCTGCATTTGAAATATCTGTTTTTTGGCCCAATTTTTTATGTTTCTCTCCAAAGCAAACTAAAACCTATAAAAGCACTAAAGAACACCAAAAGACTCCAAACAGAACCAAATAAATATTAAAACACCATTTTCCTCGAATAAAACAATAGTAAAAATCCATAAAATACGAATACATCAATGAGTCACCCAGTTGCTGGCGAATTGCTCAATGAACAAGTCAGTCAAGTTGGCGAAAGATCCTATGCTCCCATTAGGAATCGTGATGAACCATTGCAAGGCGGCTCCTGTCATGTTGGACCCGAACCCCTATAGCTGCTTCCCTGAGTTCATTTTGGATCGCCACAATAAGCATCTTTTGCCTTTACTGTGCAATGTGGTTGTCTGGGTCAGAAGTTCTTTCGTATGGCCTGAAGAAAGGAAAAGTAAACTTCCTTGGCATATCGACAAGCGTTATCTCGTCCGTGAAGGGAGAGTCTGCGTAAGAGGTCAAGGCTCTTCTTCTTTGGGGAGGTTCGACAGGTTGGAGACATTCTATCATCGACTATAAAACCTCAAATTCATTCGAGAAAATCTGCTCCAGACATTTGGCTTCGTCAGACTGTTGGGCGAGATCTACGACCTGTTGTTCTTGCACGTCCATGGGTTCTGCTAATTCTCGAGCATCACCGTGATTTTCTTGAACTCCGGTTGCCGCTAGGCCGTTTCTTTCCCCTAAATCGTTTCCACGGGAAATCCCCAAAACCGGCATTCGGGGTACGGCAAATTTGAATCTTCAGCCTGCTGCCTGACTGAATGTTAGCTTCAAGTTTGTATCCTTGAGGGCTTTATTCTCTAACTCTTGTTTCTGCAGGCGTTGTGCATCTTCCCGGAGTATTTTCGTGTAGGCCTCCACCTGCTGCTTTAAGTCCTGCAGTTCTACGGCTTCCGCATTGAGTCAAGCTGGGGTTTATTCTCTTCTCAGCTGTTTTATCTGCTTAAATATTTATGCAAGGTTTCTAACTATGATCTCATCTCTTCATGGCTGAGATCGGTTTGACAGGGTGTTGTGATAGCGATGTCGGAGTTTTCTCCTGCCATTGTCACGTAGTTTTGAGTTTCAGTTCCCCTCCTTCTAGCGTCAAACTGTTATGGATGATTTCGAGGATGTTCTTTGTAAGCACCACAGAAGCAGAAAGAAAGTGTTTAATCATGAGAATATGAGTGAGTCTACGCAAAGGGGTTTTCGTATATTGATTAAAGAGAACAAGTACCGGAAAGATGATCAAAAGAAGTGCTAGAAAGATGTATATTTATACATAGAAATTTGTCCTTATCCCCTTATGACTAGGAAACATCGTAATTATCTTAAGACATTCGTGTTTATCTCTTTATTTTATTAAGATATTAACAGCCAGCTAAGAGACGGCCGACTTCTTGCTTCTGGCATCCTCCGACTTCCGGCTTCTTTGGCATTCCCCGGCCTTAAGGCTTTATTGTTGTACTCTATCTAAGCCAGAGGAAATTCCTAAGGGTCAAATTACTCCCAACAACTGTAGTGCGTTTCTACGTCAAGAAGCAACTTGCTAATGTAGTAGACCGGATGTTGTCTGCTTCCTTCTTCTATGACAAGGACAACATTTACGGAACGTTTGGAGACAGCCAGGTATAGCAAGAGCGGTTCTCCATCCTGGGGTTTTGTGCGAGGAGAGGCGGCGTGGTGAGGTATTCCTTGAGATTGAGCAGGTCCTCTTCGCACTTTGATCCCATTCAAACTTCTTGGTGTCCTTGAGAGCTTCGAAAAACGCATGAGATTTTTCAGAGAGTATATATATGAATCTGCTTAGAGTTGCCATCCTTCCCGTAATCTTCTAGACGTCTTTTGGAGTTCTGGGATTGGGAATTGCGTAAATTGCCCTGATTTGCTCTGGGTTTGCCTCTATTCCCCGGTACGCTACTATGTACCCCAAGAACTTTACGGAGCTTACTCCAAAAGAGCATTTGGAAGGATTGAGCTTCATGTTGTATTTCCCCAGCGTTGAGAAAGCTTGTTGCAAGTGGGCGATATGATCTTCTACTTCTAGGGATTTAACCAGCATGTTTTCTATGTAGACTTCCATGGTTTGGCTAATTTAAGCCGCAAATATCATGTTGACCAGCCTTTGGTACATTCTTCAATCCAAAGGGCATCACCTTGTAGCAATATATTCCTCATGAGATCATAAAGGAGGTTTTCCCTTGATCATCCAGGTGCATGATGATATGGTTGTACCCGGAGAAAGCATCCATGAAGCTCATCAGTTGGTGCCCAGTCGTAGCGTCTACCAGCTTGTCTATCTGAGGCATAGCGAACGGGTCATTTGGGCAGGATTTGTTAAGATCCGTGAAGTTTATGCATAAACTCTCCTCTTGCCATTTTTCTTTTTGACAACGACGACGTTTGCTAGCCATTCATGGTACTGGACCTTTCTAATGAAGCCAACCGCAAGCAGATTTTGACTTCGTCGTTAATGATGGAGTTCCGCTTTGGTGCAAATTTTCTCCTTTTCTGTTTGATCGGGGGATGATTTGGGTCTACTTACAGCTTGTGCATTACAACTTATGGGTCTATGCTGGACATATCCACGTGAGACAAGGTGAAGCAGTCGGAATTGGACCTTAAGAAGTCGATTAATCTTTGTCATCAGCCTTCTTGGAGGTCTGATTCTATCTTAAGGCTCATTTCCGGATTCCTAGGTACCAGAGGTACCTCGTACAACTGTTCCACCTCCGGCTCCTCGGTGTGTTTGGTCGGAGGTGGTTTCTGTAATTGCTATAAAGGGGACATCTTGCCTTTTAGAGAAGTCTGGTAGCATGATATGTCATTCTCCTGATCTCCTTTGATCTCTTTGATTCCCTAGGGTGTTGGGAATTTGAGCACTTAATGCAAAGTAGAAGGCACACCGCCCATCTCTTGTATCCAGGGTCTTTCTATGATCATATTATAGGCATACACGCAACCAACCACGGAGAATTTGGTAGAGGGGTTTACTCCTCCCGCGTAGACGGGAAGCGTAACTTCCCCGGTAGTCTGCTTGACCTCTCAACTGAAACCCACAAGCAGGGTGGCTTTCTTGGTTAGAACTTCCTTAGTTAAACTCAAGTCTGAGTACGCCCCCAAGAAAAGTACGTTAGTGGAGCTCCCATTTTCAATAAGTACCCTCTTCACCAAAAAATTTGCCATCATTAAGGAAATAACCAAGGCGTCATGGTGCGGAGTTAGAACCTTGTCTTGTTCTTCCGTGGTAAAGTTGATTATTTCCTTGTTGTATCTCTGCCGCTTGGCTCACTGGGCGTCTTGGCTATTTATTGCGGTTCTCGTGCTCTTCATTTTTTCGGCATGGGAGATCTCGCTGATCTTTGATCCTCCCAATATCACGTTGATCGCGCGGTCATGTCTAAGGGGAGAGTTTGGGCCCCATCTGCTTCAAGAATCCCACCAGTTTTCCTCTAGAAATCGACATAATAGAGATGTCGGGCCAGGTGGTCACCGCGAGTTTATCATCGTTTGATCTACCCAGAGGTTGATGTCCGCCTTTTTTCCCTCTGCCTCCATCTTCTCTGGGAAGTTTATGGTAAGGCTTATCATCCTTGGCGGTTTTTTCTATTCGTATGACCCTGGACTCCGAAGTGGAAGCGTACCCTTGCCTTGAGATCAAATCTTCTTCCTACTTAATTTGCATTTGGGCCCGAGAAAGCATGTCCTGCACGAGAATTTGGTCAGGTCCTTGTACATATCTTCATCCTCAAGCAGTCCTTGTCTAAAGGTTGAGATGGCGGCTGTGATGCTACAATTGGAAAAAACCACTTTCTCCTGGTTAAAGCACTACACATAGTTTCGTAAGGGTTCTGGTTTTCGCTGGTTGATCTTGTAGTTATCCTCAGTGGGCTTAGGGTTAACTCTACTGCTAGCGAATTGTTCTATGAAAAATTCGGTCCGTGCAATGAAAGATCCCACACTTTCGTTGGGGATTGTGATGAACCATTGTAGGGCGGTGCCGATGAGGTTGGATCCAAACCCCTTGCACATGACGGATTCTCTTAGCTCATTTTGGATTGCCACCGTCAATATCTTTTTCATGTATTGGGCAATATGATTATCGGAGTCTGAGGTCCCGTCGTACAACTTTATGGCAGGGAAAGATAACTTCCTGGGCATGTCGATGAGTGTGTTCCAGGCTGCAACTCCCGGTAGGTGTTCAATCATCGACTGAATAGCCTCAAATTTGTTGGAGAACATTAGTTCCAGGCATTTGGCCTTATAGGACGGCTAGGTCAGGTTCGTAACCTATCGACCCTACAATTCCACCTGATTTTCTAGACCGCGTATGTGATCTTGATTCACTGGGTTTCCTCTAGTGGCCAGGTTCTCTTCTTCCCTTTAGTTATCGCATGGGGTGGTATCCAGAGCCTGCATCGTGCCTACGGGTACCCTGAACCTTTTACACTGCTACCTGGTTGGCTGTTAGGGTGGAGTTTGTTTCTCTCAGAGTTTCATTCTCGAGCTCCAAATGTTGAAGACGTTGTGGGTCTTCTTGGAGCTTCTTCGTGCAAGCTTCCATCTGTTGCTTGAGGTTTTGGAGCTCTGTAGCCATGGCTTCGTGCAAGCTTCCATCTGATTTTGGCTTAAGACATGTCGAACTACTTTTGGACCTAGGATATTTCTCAAGGTCCAAAATACTCGCAACAAAACCTGGTGGGAATTGGTCTGATGCTCCATTTTTTTCACTTATAAGACAGACAAACATTTATACACTTAAACGCTTGTTACTTCTCGACCCCAACTCCGAACCGTTTCAAACCACTTGCATTTGAAAGCTAACATAAAATCCTATCTCTTATATAAATTTCAGCTCAATTCAATTAAATACCAACCTTCACTCAAGGCTATCTTTTTGACATTGATAATCTACCCAGATTAATAAAATGCAAAACTCAAGCATTTAAGCTTTTATCTTCTTGATCTGACTATGAAGCTTGCTTCAATATATGAATGTGGTCCAATTAGCTTGTTTCTTTATCCTTTTTTGATTATTTGATCTGTTCAGTCTCTAAAATCAAAAATACGAGAAAACACCTCTAAATGTCGAAAAAACGTTAAAACCCTGCAAATAAATAAGTAAAAATAAAACACAATATAGTAAAATAATAGTGTTATCACTTAGATAGTAAAGGAGGTGTAGTGAGATATTCCTTCAGCTTGAGCAGGACTTCCTCATATTGTTGATCCCACATGAAGTCTTTAGGATTTTTGAGGACCTCGAAGAAGGCATGTGATTTGCCTGACAGTCGAGAGATGAATCTACTCAAGGTGGTCATTCTCTCTGTGAACTTTTGTACATCCTTTAGAGTTTTTGGGGATGGGGCTTCCTGGATCACCCTTATTTTCTTGGGTTTGCTTCAATGCCCCAGTATATGACTATGTAGCCCAAATATTTCTCGGAGCTTATTCCAAAGGAACACAGGAAGCTTCTTATAGAAGGAAGCAACCGTAATGGACCTTATTTGCTGGGATTCATTGTGAAAAAGCTTTCTATTTTGGTAAAAATAAAACGACTAGCTATGAGGTTTGGCATATGAGACTTGGAAATCCCAATGCTCACGTTCTATATCTTCTTTCAGCAAACAAGTATATTACTATTAATAAGAGTTCTAAGGCGATTTGTGAAGCATTTTAACTTGCCAGAAGCCAAAGACTTCCATTTTTTGCTTCTTCTTTTGTTGCCTCTAGGATCTTGGAAAGGATACACCATGACTTGTGGGGCCTTTCACCATAAACTCTGTTCAAGGGTTCAATTATTATGTTATATTTATATAAAACTTCTCTCGTTTCTACCGATTGTACCCTTTGAAGAACAAGTCTGATTTTATAATATCTTTCTCCATTTTCAAGCCTTGGTTGAGACACAATTTTAGAAAAAAAAAACAATCTTCCAATGTGATGGAGGTGGTAAGTTTGTTAGCAAACAATTTCTTTCTCATCTTCAACAAAATGGAATAAAACAATTTATTCTTGTCCATACAGTCCCCAACAAAACAATTTAGCTGAGAGAAAACATAGCCATATTGTTGAATTGGCTCTTTCTATGTTGTTTCAGAGTAAGGTACCTCGAATCAACTAGGTGGACGCATTCCTTAAAGCTAATTTCCTCATAAACTTGTTTCCTATATCTACAACAAGTTCATAATTTAGCCCTTCTGAGAAACTCAAGGCTTATCTCTTGATTACTCATCCCTAAGAGCATTTGGAAATGCGTGCTACTCCACTCTAAAAGAATATACAATAAATAAGTTAGAGCCAAGGTCTCTTATGTGTGTCTTTGTAGGCTATAATAAAAAATATAAAGGTTGTCGATGCTTATATCCACCAACACGAAGAGTCTATCTAAATAGACATGTTGTCTTTGATGACCAACAATTCTCATTTACATATATGATGTGTATATATTTTCATGCATATTTTGATGCATTTTATCTTAATTTCATCCACTTTTAGGTTGTAAATATTGCATATAAGTGTTAGAATGCATTAGTTTGAGTATAGAGACTAGTTTAGGAACATATTGCATTTGCATACGATTTTCTTTGCATTTGTAGTTGCAACTTTGAGATGAAATCATGGAGGCTCTAGAGGTGAATCTAAGGTAGAATTGGAGCTAAAAACCAAGGACAAAAGGAGCTAAATACTATGGAGAAAGTTGGGATCAAACAAGGAAACAAAAAGGAGCAAGAAGCCACATGAAGCTACCAAGGGAACCAGACATCGACCTAGAGATCGATGTTGGATCACCTTGGGTCGATGTTGTATAGCATTTCCGTGAAAAAGACCCTTTTTAGGGCTTCATCTCTCAGTTCTCGTAATATAAATAGCCCCTTATGTACCAAGAACAAAGAGACACTTCTTTAAGCTTAAGTCACTTCTATTTTCTTTTATTTTTAGATCTAAAGTCCTTGTAATAACTCTTTATTTTGCTTGAGTGATTTGGATCTTATCTTTCTCATCTCTTTCTCTAGATCTATTCTTCTAAAACCATGGGAGCTCAAAGACTCATTTCTTATCTTTGGATTTCCATGACTTTTGGTGAGTAGACCCATCTTGGATCTTGAGATATGGTAGGCTAGGGTTAGATCTAAGGTTTTAATGGATGTTTAGGCTAAATCTTGGCATAGATTCCTACTAAATCTAGTTTAGTTCTTCAAAGTTCATTGCTTGCTCAAAGACGCCTAGAAAGTATTCGATGAAATGCTTGTGAGAACTAGATCTATGTTTTTCACCTTAAGCTATGAGAGTAGTTTGCCCAAAGGGACACCAAGGTGTTGAATGGCTAAAAGGGCTTGAGACTCACTATCACATACATGTTTAGGTAGGCAAAAAACGAGAGTTGAGCCTTCTAATGTGAATAGGTGAATAGATCTCTGTCACGAGAGTGGGTTGATCGAATATATAGGGATCCTTGATCTAGGAATAGCTTCGATCCTCTAATAAAGCCTTACCCAAGTCCATTACATCTTTAGATTGAACCCAAACCCATAACAATTGTCTCAAGAAATTATCTTTCTATTGATTAGATCCAAGTTTACTCTTTTCTTGTTTTACTTTCATGCTAGTTTGTTTATTGCTTCCTCTTATGCATATTCACTATGGTTGACTTTAATTTCCATTAGGTTTAGTAGAGACCCGTGACAATCTTTTACTAGATCGCCCCCAAGACTAGAACTCTTAGTGCATTTTCCTTGTTTAGGTTCTACTAGTATAAGCCTCTAAATCTTTGGACGACCCTAAAGTACTACGATTGACCCCTTTCTCTTGCGGGATTGAAAGTAGGGCAATAGGTTTATAAATAGTAAACTCAACTCACGTCAATATACTTATCAACATTTCCATCCTAAGACAATAAGTTCTTCTCTCTCAATCTGGTAGACAAGTTCTGTATCAATGGCTTCAAATTCAGATGTAGACACATCTCAACCTGATAAAACTACTTCAGGCAAAGTTTCTCCTATTACTCTAGTACATTTATTAGCTCCAGTAGCAACTTCTGCACCTCAATATGATGCTCATTTGGCATTGTCTTCCTCGTCTACTCACTAAGATGGTCTAGAGGTCTCTTGCAATATTTCTACCTCTTGTGAGGAAATGTTAAACATTCCATTAGGGAGCCTGGTCTTAAGTCTACGATAGGCACATATAATGTACCTATAGGAAATAACTCCTTCTCTTCACAAGACGAGAAAAATAAATAGAAAGACACCAACACATTAATTCCTACTTTAAAATATGTCTCAAAACATAGTTCAATCATCACCAAGCTTGATTCTTCTTCAAACAAAAATCAAACTCTACAGTCTCCATCTTCTCTGTCAAACCAACTACCACGTCTTGGTGCATCCCAGATCTCTACTACGCTGGTCGTTGTGATTCTATTAACCCTAATTTAGTCGGACCCGACATCGTAATTGTAATACTTATGGAATCATTCCGCAGAGACTTGGATCGTTACACCTAAAATCCAGAAATTTGACTTGAGCTAAAACAAAAAATAAATTGTTTAATATTATTTATGAATTGGGACGGCAAGAAATAATTAAAATAAAGATGCAAATCAATGGATAAAAATGTTAGTGTTAGGGTTCACAGAGAATTATGAATCAAAGGAAACCAATTTGTTTAGGGATTGGGATTAAGCGACTTCTAGAACTCGAAACAATAATTTAAATCCTCTCTACTTTTGAGTCTCGTGATTCTATATCTAAACAACCAAGGGACTCAACTTTCAATAGTCCTTGTAGAAGTTAAACATATATTAATTCAGACAAGTTTCAATAAGTTTATTAAGACAAGGCGGTCGACTTTCGTTGCCTCCTTGTAATTTAACTCGCCAAAGATTAGTTTCAGGTTATTTGGCAAGCTTTTGGAATGAAAATAACCTAGGACCAGGTCGCTAGATGTGCGGTAAAGCAATCAGAGATTATTATCAACCGATACAAAGACTATATGAATCCCTAAACAAATATTAGACACCTAAAACATCAGAAATCCCTTTAAAAACCTTTAACCTAACAATGAAGCTACTCAGACATAGTAAAGGAAATCGAACTGCAAGTGATTGAAAGAAACATCACACTAGAAGAGATTGGAGTTATGATATCTTCTCTTTGTTGGAAACAAATCGAAGTCTCTCCTTCAGAACTCTCAAAATCGAAAATCTCTCAAAGAATAAAGAAGTTTTTATAGATTCTGGAGAAATAATATGGCTCTCTCTTCCTTAAATCTAAAATCAAGTATTTATAACATTAGGTCATCACTAGGTCTTCCTTGGTTAAGTTGGTTCTGACGGAATTGAATTCGGTTAGTTGAACCGAAAGTTATGGCAAAATTTATGAAATTGGTTAGGCATGACCAAAATATCGACTTATGCCAAAATCAAGCCATCACCCCGATGTGAGGACCATGCCACCCGATGGCATGGACCAAAAGTCTGAGCTTGCTTTGTTTCCGAGCCAGCTTGACATGTTTTCAATCAAACGGGTGTAAAATCATGATCACAACTCCAAATGACTTCAACCTAGTTACATATGAATGCTGATTTAAAATTCCATCCTATGAACAAAATTTCAGCTTAATCCAATGAAGGAAAGATCTTCGTTCATAGTGATCTTTCAGAGGCTGAGAATCTATCCATTTCGGAAAAAGTAAAATTTGAGCGTTTGAGCTTACGTCTTCTTGAAACTTCTTGAAACATGCTGAGAACATGAATAAGGTCCAAACAGCCATTTTACCTCCTTTTTTATGATTTGACCTCTTGAGTATCTAAGATAAAAATACGAGAAAACTATTTCTAGGGGTCGAAAAAGCGGTAAAAAGCCTTAAAAAAATTGGTAAAAATCGAGTAAAAAACAGTTAAATAATGATTTTTTTCATAAAGTAGTCTCACAAGCCAAGCATCCTACAGTTACCATATCTAAAGTGGGTATAGTTAAGCAAAATCCTAAATATGTCATGTTTACTTAAAGAGTTCCTAAACTGAAAACCAAGAATTGTGACATAAGCTTTGAAATATAAAGGATGGACAAAGGCAAAGAAGAATGAAATAACAAGGTGGGGAGAAGTTTTCACCTGGTATTTGGTCCCATATCAACCTCGCATGATTGTCTTACTTAGTAAATGGATATTCATGACAAAAATCAATGGCGATGGCTCTCTTGATAAAGTAAAGGCGAGGCTACTAGCAGACGGGTTTGATCAAGAAGAAGACAATGACTACTTGGAAACATATATTCTTAATACTAGTCACAGTAAGATGTGTTATACATATTACAACTATGATGAATTGGGAGTTAAAGCAAATAAATGTTAAAACGTCTTTCTCCATAGTGATTTAACTGTAGATGTGAACATGACACACCCAACATGATTCGAGACAAAAAAAAAAGCCACATTATGTTTGCAAATTAAACAAATTTGTGTACGATCTCAAGCATTCTCTTTGGGCTTGGTTTGATAAATTCAACAACTTTCTACTTGGAAGGATTCTATTGCAGTACTCATGATCCTTCTCTCTTTGGTTTTGCTCTTGGTACTGATATGGTCTTCCTCTTATTTTATGTGGATGATATGACTCTCACATGAAACAATTCAACTACATTAGCTAAATTGTTATAAGAATTGAGTGCAAGATTCAGAATGAAAGACCCTGGTAAAATGAGTTACTTTTTGGGAATTCAATTTCACTATCATTCAGGGAGACTATTTCTTGGTCAACAGGGATATGTTGAGGAACTAATATACTTGGCAGGGATGAAAGATTGTGCTCCCATGTCCACTCCTCTTCCTCTACAACATGATAAAGTACTAGCTCAAGATAAAGTGTTCTTAGATGCCACTTATTTTAGGAGACTTGCTAACAAACTTCAGTATCTCAGACTTGCTAACAAACTTCAGTACCTGACATTCAATTCTCAGTGAACTATACGTGTCTGAAGATGCATTATCCCACAGTTGCATATTTCAACCTTATAAAATAGTTCCTTAGATACATCAAAGGTACATATACAATAGGGATTTCTTTCAATGCTCACACTGACAATACTCTTTGCGCTTACAATGATAGTGACTGAGCCGGTTACAAGACCACAAGATGATCCATAGGAGGTTTGTACACATTTTTGGGATAAAATCAAATCTCATGGTCATAAAAAACAACTAATTGTCTCTAAAAGTTCAGTTGAGGGAGAATACAAGTCACTTTGTGAAACTTCTTTTAAATTGAAATGGATATGCTCATTACTCAAAGATCTCCATATACCTCTCCACAACACTCATTAACTCTACTGCGACAATCTCTATGCGATTCATCTTTTAGCAAATCTCGTGTTCCACAAGGGAATCATGCATTTTGAAACGGATTATCACTATGACAAGGAGAGAGTTGCACTTGGAGATTTGGTTGTCAAGCATATCCCTTCTTATCTTCAAATTGTCGACAATTTTACTAAGGCCTCATTCGTTTTTTCATTCAGCAAGTTCATCCAGATAATTCATCTGGATGGATCATCTACTTGATGTTCGTTTTTATTTTTTTCCGCTCATCAGGATGATTCATTTGGATGATTCATCTTGATGCTCTGTTCGTTTGCTCATCCAGATGCATCATATGAATGATTGAAATAATAAAAAGACTAAAATACCCTTGTTTTAGTATAACAATTTTTTTTAGTTTTTAATAAGATGAATGACATATACTTTTATTTCACGGTGTTGGTGGGAAAATGCGGTTTTGGCGGGAAAACATGATTTTGCGGTTTTGGCGGAAAAACGTGATTTTGCGGTTTAGGCGGAAAATTGTGATTTTGTGGTTTTGGCGGGAAAATGCGATTTTACGGTTTTGGCAAAAAAATGTGATATTGCAGTTTTGGTGGCAAAATGTGATTTTGTGGTTTTGGAGGAAAAATGTGATTTTATGTTTTCGCGAAAAGATGTGATTTTGCGGTTTTGGCAGAAAAATTTTGATTTTGCGGTTTTGACGGGAAAATACGATTTTGCGTTTTTGACGGGAAAATACGATTTTTCGGTTTTGGCGAGAAAATAAGATTTTACAGTTTTGGCGAGAAAATGTGATTTTACGGTTTTGGCAGGAAAATGTAATTTTACGGTTTTGGCGGGAAAACATGATTTTCCAGTTATGGCGGGAAAATGTGATTTTGCAGTTTGGCGGGAAAATGTGATTTGGCGGTTTTGAGGGGGGAAGTGATATTGCGGTTTGGGGGGAAGTGATATTGTGGTTTTGGCGGAAAAATGTAATTTTGCGATTTTGGCGGCAAAACGTGATTTTGTTGTTTTGGCGGAAAAACGTGATTTGCGAATTTGGCGGGAAAACATGATTTTGCGGTTTTGGCGGGAAAATGTGATTTTGCGGTTAAGGCAGAAAAATGTAGTTTTGCGGTTTTGGCAGAAAAATGCGATTTCACGATTTTGGGGAAACAATGCGATATTAAGGTTTTGGCGAGAAAATGTGATTTTGCGGTTTTTACGGAAAAACATGATTTTGCATTTTTGGTTGAAAAATGTAATTTTGGGTATCTGATTTAAGGTTTGACTCTAATTTTTTTTATTTTGCTTAGGTGTATTTAAGTCTTTTATATTTTTGGATGGATCATCTCCTTTCAAATGATCCGATTAGGATCATCCATACTTTTCAAAAATTTGTGTGTATTTTATAAAGTCATTCAGATGATCCATCCGGATGATACTGAATGATGCACTAAACGAACAACAAAAGACAGACTCATCCAGATGGATCATTCGAATGAAGAAACGAACAAGCCCTAAATCGTTCCCTTTAACTCCTTTCCTTGAGCTTCAAACTTGGTGTTCATTTTCCACTAACATAAAGTTTGAGGAGGACTATTAGTAACATGATTTTGAATTGTCTAAGGCAACAAGAGATTTTGCTTGCAACACAACTTTTAGACAAGATATAAAAACAACGTCGTTGTGAGTAAATCATCTCATCAAACTCAAACACTAAACGACAATGAATCGACCAAAGCAGAAGACTTGGGTCGTGGCACAAAAAACTTGGTCTGTATAAGAAAAGCACAATGAATTTGAAACCTACGCAATGACCTACTCTCTCTTTCTCATTAACAGACAAGAACATAGGAGACAAAGGCAAATCCATGGCCAAATGTGTAACGAAGATCGTCAGGTGGTCGTATGACAAAATTGAGACTAGAAACTGATTCAAAGATCTAGAGGATCCATAGACAACATAGTTATAACAAGTGTCTCAAGATTAAGATTCAAATCCTCTGATATATTAATTGAAATTACATTGTAGTAAACTTTGCTTAGGTGTCAAAAGATTTTAGAATTAGCTTTATAATTTGATTGGTTGAAGCATTTCTAATTTATTTTTATTTAATTTATTTTAAAAATATAGATATAAACTATGAACACAATTAACTCATTTGTCTAACACTTTGTTATACGATTTAAATTTTTTTGAAATACAGTATTAATATATTTACATGTTTTTATGATCTTATAACAATTAACTAGTACAATCAGTTTAAACAAAACATAATTTAAGATTTCTTTTTTGAAAATATAATTTATAATATAAATAGAACATGGAAAATATATTTTCACTTTTAATACATACACATTTACTTAAATTAAATGTGATATATAATATAAGCGAAAACTAAAATATGATAATATAAAAGTAAATCACATTTAAACAAAATATTTAATAAGAAATCGTAACTTGTGTTAATGTGTAAAAATATAAATGAAAATTAAAACATAATAATAAAAACATTATAATAAAACACAAATAAATTAGAACAAAATAGTAATATTCTTATATATTCGGTTACTATATAAACTCAAAATATATTAGTTTTTCATATATAAGAACCAAATATACAATAATTGGAATACAAGTATATCTTAAAATATACTCAAAATATTTTACTTTTCCTTATAGTTTTAAAAATTATGTTATAAATAATCTTTTTACTTATTGTCAAACTGCAATATGTTTATAATTTATTAAGTTCTATATTTAATTAGTGAATCGAATAATGATCACAGTGGATGGCTTGTTATTGTCGACTTTCATGTAAAGACAAAATTACTAATATAGTTAAAGTTTTTATAGACGACAAAAAAAAGTTAAAGTTTTTATTAGTAATATTCCGAATGACAGTCAAGTTGAGATCGATGTCCCTACGGATCCCTCTATATATTAATTGAAAGTACACTTTAGTAAAAATAGTCTAAATTTCTCAATAATTGCTAACCTATACGCTACATAATTTTATGTCTTAATTTAATATATTGAAAATATATTAAATTTATTATAAATAAAAAAATATATCTCACTTTGATAAATAAACATAAAAATATCAAATTATAGTTAAATTCTCTATATAATACTTTCACCTAAGAATGGGCGTCCGAACAGACTTTCAGGTTTATTTGGGTTATGAATTTTTAGGCTAGATGTTTAAGTCTCATTCGTGTTGACTTGACGTGATGGGGTTTTTGAGTCTCAACATGGCAATCTTAAATTTATAAATCTAAGCTAAACCCAACGATTCTCACAAGAGAATGGTGTCAACTTGTAGTATTTTAGGTATCGTCCAAGGGATTTAAGAACTTAACTAGCAAGAACCTAAACAAGGAGAATACATTAGATATCATAGTCTAGGGAAGTCAATTTAGATAGGATGTCACAAGTCTCAACTAAATCTAAGCGTAAATAAAGGAAAATATAAAAATTGTGTAACTAAAGACAATATGAAAGCAATCAATAAGTAAAGTGCAAGAAAGTAACAAGATTTTAAGTGTAATCAATGAAAAAGATCGAATCTTGAGACAGATCAATTGGTTCGGGATCGATCTAGAACTATAATGGACTTTGTCAAGGCTTTATTAGAGGATTAAAGTTATTCCTAGGCCAAGGTACCCTTCTTAGTCGATCTATCCACTCTCATAACGAAGATCTGTTCACCCATACACATTACAAGGCTCAACTCTCGCCTTTTACCTATCTAAACATGTATGTGATAGTAATCTACAATTCCTTCTAACCATTTAACACTTATGAAACACTACTCTCATAGGCCAAAGTGAAAAACAGAGATTTTGTTCTCTCAAGCATTTCATCAAACACTTTTTAGGCACCAATGAGCAAGAAAAGGGCTTTTGAAGAACTAAACAAAATCTAGTAGGAATCTATGCCAAAATCTAGCCTAATCATCCATTAAAATCCTAGATCTAACCCTATCCTACTACATCTCAAGATCCTTGAAAGATAAATCCAAAGACAAAATTTGGATCTAGAAACTAAAGAGACAGATAGAGAAGAGAAACACAAATCTTAACACAAATAATCCAAAGTTAATACAAGTGTTTAAGAACTTCAAAATAGAGAAAAAATTAGTAGAAAGAAAAATAGAGGTTGCAAATATATGTTCTAGAGAGATAATAGAGGCTATTTATACAAATGAGGTGGAGAAAAGTTGCCCTAAAGCCCATTTTTTACGTCTGTGCATGCCACTATCGGTCCCATGCATGTGACTTTTGACCACATGACCGATAGTGGCATGCATGGATGTTGCGCGATTTTTTTTTTGCAAACAAAATACATGACGAAGCTTTAAATTTATAAGCCCGTTTCCTAACAATCACACAATCCACAAGTGCACGGATATGTCATTGTAGTTCTTTGGGATCGAACCACAAGGAGCAAACCTTAGCTAGATGGATCTATGCATTGGGAATACACACTCAAACCTGATCTAAGCAAATAAGATAAGATGGATTTTGTTTTGGTTTTCTTAATAATCTATAAACAAAAGGAAAGCAAGAAAGTAAACAACTTAAATAAAGACAATAAACTTAGATAAAGAAAGCAAACATAAACTTAAAAGATGCTAACTTGAAACTAACTATGAACTTAGATAATGGACCAAGGGATGTTATAATCAATCCACTTAGAAAGATGATGATAGTGGTGTTAGATCAAGCTATTGAGAACAAATCCATGACCAAAGGCAATACTAGCCTAATCCACTCTCATGGCAAGAGGCCATTTCCTTATC
>OVAN01008867.1:1574-17205 GCA_900406275.1 Anastatica hierochuntica | reverse complement strand
AGAACTTACCCATGAAGAGATGCGATCTCAACTAGAAACTCTGCAAAAAAGACTAGGAGATATGGAGAAACTTTGAAGGGATTAAACTCCAACTGGAGTTGACACCACAACTACGGAGCTGCAAACTTTGAGACAGCAGACGACATCTCATACCAAAGCACTCTAGGAGAACGCACAACGGTTATAACAACTGGACCTGGAGAACGAGGCCCTCAGAGAAGCAAACTCAACCTTGACGGCTAATCAAGCCATGAACTAGAGGTTCAGGCTCCACGTACTCCGGATGCCAACTCTGGAGAGTCCTCCCACCAATAAATCTAGAGAAAGAGGAAATCCAACAGCAACGAGAGCCCATGAGAACCCAAATCTTGTTCAAGAGCAAGAAGACCCTATGGATGTAGAAGAGCCGTAGGCTGCAAATCTCGTCCCACTCTCTGACGAGGCCAGGCGACTGGAGCAGATGTTCTCCAGGAAGTTTGAGGTGTTGCAATCGGTAATCGTAGAAATTCTAGGCTTTGCACCTCCTCTGAGGAAAATTGCCTTAAGCTCTTACGGGGACACTCCTTTCTCAGATGAGATTGCACTTATCGACATGCCAAAGAAGTTCACCTTCTCATTCATCCAGCCGTACGACGGGACTTCCGACCCGGATAACCACATCGCACAAGACGAAGAAAAGATGCTCATAGTGGCAATCCAGAAGGAGCAAAAGAAGCTGCCATGTGAAAGGGATTTTGTTCCAGCCTAACAGGGGCCGCTTTGCAATGGTTCATATCGATTCCAACTGGAACCATAGGATCCTTTGCCCATCTGACTGACCTATGGTAGAGAAATTTGCTAGCAGCAGAGTGACTCCCAAGTCGTCTGATGACCTTTATGAGATTTGAAAGCGTAAAGCAGAGCCACTCCGGAGCTACCTTCATCTATTTAACAACCAGAAGGTCACGATCCCAAACTACAGTGTTGCCACCATAATTTCTGACTTTAAAAGAGGACTTCTTCCTGATGGTGATCTGTACAAAGAACTCACGAAATATAAATGCAGAACGACAAAAGTTGTGATTTCCCGCGCCCAGGCGCAGATCAAGTGGGAAGAGGACCTGCTTGCTAGGCAAGAATCTCGGGTCATGAGGACCGAGAAGACTGCCACAAACAACAATCCCTACCAGAGACCTACTGGAGAACACGGAACGAAGGGAGCCAAAGGAAATAAGCCTCTGGGTAAGCCGAATGGCAGAAGATTCCTGACAGTAAGCACTTGACCGAATATATCCAACCTGTCTAGATCATGCGCAGAGCTGGTAGGAGTCTTGAAGGAGATGGGAGGCCAAGTCAAATGGCGCCAGAAGTTGAGATCGCCTGACCATCGCCGGAATCCAAACAAATGGTGCATTTTCCACAATGACCATGGTCATGGAACGGACGATTGTATATCCTTAAGAATTGAAGTCAACGAGATGGTCAATAAAGGACATCTGCGAGAATTCCTCTCTAACAAAACGAAGGAGATGCTAAATAATCAGGAAGAAGGTGCCCTAGCAGGCCTTCAAGCGCCAGATTCTCCAAGTCATGATAGGGTGATCAATGTTATATCCAGAGGATCAGAGATAAGTGGTATTAGACATGCTGCTGCAAAGAAAAGCACAAGGTTTGGGAAAAACAGACATGGCACCCAAGAAGCCAGGCGTCACAACTTTAGTCAAGAAGTCATAAGCTTCACGGCTGAAGGACAAGATAGAGTACTTACTCCATATCATGACGCCTTGGTTCTTTCATTATCGGTGGCGAATTGTTTGGTGAAGAGGGTACTCATCGATAATTGAAGCTCTACAAGCGTACTTTACCTGGGAGAATATACAGACTTGGGTCTAACCTAGGAAGCCTTAACCAAGAAAACCACACCACTGGTGGGCTTCAACGGAGAAGTCAAGCAAACCATTGGAGAGATAGCACTTCCAATTTGCGTTGGGGAGTCAACCTGTCCACCAAGTTTTTCATCATAGATTTTCCCTCCGCCTATAATATGATCATGGGCAGTCCCTGGATACATGAGATGAGAGCCGTGCTGTCAACTCTGCACCAAGTACTCAAATTCCCACCTCCATGGGGAATCAAGGAGATCAAGGGTGACCAGGAAAATGCTCGATCGTGCTACCAAACCACTTTAAATGGAAAGACAACTCCCTTATAGCAATTATAGAAACCACTTCCCGTATTGCAGACTAAGCAGCCGGGAGTGGAACAGCTGGATGACTTACCTTTGATACCTGGAGAACTAGGCAAAAACCTATAAATAGGGGCAAGATAGCAAGAAGGCATATGCTAGAGGCTGATAGAATTCCTAAGGTCCAACGTCGATTGCTTCATGTAGTTCCACGTGGATATGCAAGGGATAAACCCAGAAGTCATAGTGCATAAGTTGCAAGTGGACCCTAAGTACCCAATATTCAAGCAAAAAAGGAGGAAGTTCGCACCAGAACGAGGCTGAATCATTAATGATGAAGTCAAAAACCTCTTTGCAGCTGGGTTCATTACAGAGGTCCACTAACCGGATTTGCTAGCAAACATCTTCATAGTCCGAAAGAAGAATGGTAAGTGGAGGGTTTTCATAGATTTCACGGATCAAAACAAATCATGGCCTAAGGATGCTTTCCCTTTGCTCCATATAGACAAGCTGGTGGACGCCACACTTGGACACCAACTGATTAGTTTCATGGATGCCTTCTCCAGGTACTCAAATACTCATACATCCAGACGACCAAGAAAAGACTTCCTTCATAACTTCTCGTGGAATCTACTGCTATAAGGTGATGTCTTTTGGATTGAAGAATGCGGGATCTAGCTATCAAAGGCTAGTCAGCATGATGTTCGCAGACTAAATTGACCAGACCATGGAAGTCTATATAGACGACATGCTGGTCAAGTCCCTAGAAGCGAAAGACCATATAGCTCACCTGTAGCAAGCCTTTTCTACCCTGAGGAAGTACAATATGAAGCTCAACCCCTCTAAGTGTTCATTCGAAGTGAGCTCCGAGAAAATTTTGGGGTACATAGTTACATACAGAGGAATTGAAGCAAATCAGGAGCAAATAAGAGCGATTAAAGCAATCTTGTCACCAAGACTCCACGAGATGTCCAGAAGCCTACCAGAAGAATGGTAGCGTTGAGTAGATTCATATATAGGCTATCCAACAAGTCGCATGAATTCTTTGAAGCCCTTAAGTTCACTAAGAATTTTGAGTGGAACAAGGAGGCCGAAGACGCCGTAGTCAAGCTCAAGGAGTACCTCACAACACCACCTCTTCTCTCAAATCCCCAAGATGGGGAGCCACTGCTCCTGTACCTGGCTGTTTTAGAGCATGTCGTAAGTGCCATCTTGGTTAGAGAAGAGGGAAGCAAGCAACATCCTGTGTACTACGTAAGAAAGTTCCTTCTAGATACCGAGACCCGCTATAATCACTTGGAAAAGTTGGCTCTCGCCTTGGTTGTCTCGACCAGGAAACTGCGTCCTTACTTCCAGGCTCACTCGGTGATAGTCATCACGTCTTTTTCCATCAAATATGTATTCCACAAGCCAGAAGTATCTGGAAGATTAACCTAATGGGCAGTGGAATTAGGCGAATACAATGTGATCTTTCGACCTGCCATGACGGTCAAATCACAAGTCCTGGCGGACTTCGTAGCAGAATTCTCCTCACCAATGGTACCAGGGGCAGAAGAAGAAGTCAAGATCAAGCAGAAAAGTAAAAGCGAAGAAGAATGGACACTTTACGTAGATGGGTCCAGCAACATACGAGGAACGAGAGTAGGCCTCGTGCTCATCTCACCAAGAGAAGAAGTGGTATCAAGAGCAGTAAGATGCAACTTTAGAGCCACCAACAATGAAAGTGAGTATGAGGCCTTAATTGCATGACTTGGTTTGGCAAAAGACTTGGGAATAGAAAACCTACAGGTTTATAGTGATTCCCAATTAATTGTAAGCCAGACGCAGGGCGACTACCAAGCAAAAGACGCCAACATGACAAAGTATCTGGCCATAGCCAAGAAGCCCATTGATTCATTTAAAGCATGCGAACTCACACAGATACCAAGGGAGCGAAATTCGCATGCGAACGCCCTCGTCATCCTGGCCTATACCCTGAAAACCATGGAGCCAATTAGCATACCTTTTTTGGTACTCTAATGGCTAGCTACCGATGAAGACGCCGAAGGACCTCAAGTCTCCAATATCGAAGAGGAAGAAATTTGGATGACGCCCATTATCTCCTACCTAATGGATGACGTCTTGTCCAACATAAGAAGTGAATAACGTAAGATTAAAAGGCAAGAATCCCGCTATTGCCTAGTCCATGGAAAACTCTACATAAGGTCTTTCTTGGGACCCTACCTTAAATGTGTAAAGCCAGAAGATGCAGACCTAGTCCTAAAAGAACTACATGAAGGCGAGTGTGGATCCCACTCTAGCGGAAGAAGCTTGTTGCTAAGAGCTAAGAGGGCAAAATACTATTGGCCTACAATGGCCCACGACACCCTCCAAATGGCCAAATACTGCGACAAATGCCAGAAGCACGCACAAGTATCCAAGCTACCCCCAGAGAACCTCAAATCCGTAAGCTCTTCATGGCCATTCATGAAATGGGCAATGGACATTGTAGGAAAATTCCCAACAACTCGTGGCCAGCTGGAATAACTTTTGGTAGTTACGGACTACTTCTCTAAGTGGGTGGACGCTGAAGCCTTAAGCAAGATTACGGATGTCCAAATCAAGAGGTTCCTCTGGAAGAACGTGGTAACATGATTCAGAACACCTCAAGAGATAGTTACAGACAATGGCCCACAATTCACAAGCAAAATCTTCAAAAAGTTTTGCGAAGATTGGGGCAAAAAACTAAGCTTTGCAACTCCGAGACATCCATAATCCAATGGGCAAGCCGAATCCACCAACAAGACAATAGTTAATCTTGTGAAAAAGAGGTTGGATGACGCCAAAGGCAACTGGGTCGAAGAACTCCTAGCTACCTCATGGGCATGTCAAACTAGCATCAAGACTTCAACTGGGGAAACACCCTTCTCCATGGTCTATGGAAAAGAAGATGTATCCCTTGCTGCTGTCAGCGTCCCTACAGCAAGGTCAAAGCTTCTAACTCCAAGAGAGAATGAAGAGTTGATGGCTTTGTCCCTGGCTCTCCTCGACGAAAAAAGGAAGCCACAAGAATTAGAAACTGGAAGTACCAATAAGAAGTAGCTCGCAGTTACAACAAGAAGGTACAAACTCGGACGTTCCAGCAAGGCAAATGGGTACTACACTGAGTCTTTGATAACACCAGGGACAAGGTCGCGGATAAGCTGGCGCCTGGCTGGGAAGGATCATACCAAATCGTAGAAGTCAAAGGAGAAGGGGCATACAAGTTACAAGACAGGTACGAAAAAGTACAACCAAATAGCTGGAACGCGTTACACATAAAGTCTTACTTCTTCTAAAAGAATGCTCTTGGCCCGGACGACCATATACCAAATACGTTTTTCGGCTTTGGACCTTTTAATTTCTTTTTCACCTTTTCTTATGTAATCATGCTATGTCTAAGGACGGATACCTATCAATAAAACAATTGTTTTCTCACAAGAAAATTCAGTTAAAGCAAGGGGCAAATAAGTTGAATGAGTACTCCTCAAGAAAGGAGTAATACAAGCAACGTTTCCTTCCAAAACAAAAGCAAAAAGCTAAAAAAAAAACTCTGCTTGAACAAGGAAAAATACCGGAAAGAAAGCAAGAGACAAACAAATTGCTTATTCTGCTTAACAGAGAGTGGCTAACCAAAAAGTTGAGTGCTGAGGAGAAAGCAAAATAGCTTAACCTTACTTGCCAGGACACAGTAACTGCAAAAGCTATGTGACCTGAGCACAAAGCATCACCTATACCTACTTACCTAGACATGGGAAGTAGAAGAAAAGTCTGGCACTTGGATCTCTTCGCGAGGAAGATCCATACCAGCAAAACGAATAAAGACTCATAGTCGCTTCACTGCAGGAAGCAGAATGCAGCAAAAGCAAACAGCTATTTCCGGGTAGCAGAATGCCAATAGGCTAGTTGTTACCTCCGGGTAGCAGAATGCCAACAAGCTAGTGGTTACCTCTAGCTAGCAGAATGCCAACAAGCTAGAGGTTACCTCTGGGTAGCAGAATGCCAACAAGCTAGTGGTTACCTGCGGGTAGCAGAATGCCAACAAGCTAGTGGTTACTTCCGAGTAGCAGAATGCCAAAAAGCCATAAGGTACCTCCGGGTATCAGGAGGCCAAAAATTACTAGTCACCCAAAGTGGAGCAAAACGCATCTCTGGGACCTACGCGTTGTCTAAGGATAAGAAGCAGAACTCCCTAAAAAAAGAGAGATAATGAGATTATCCTAACCTGGAACTCAAAAACTCTCACAAGATACGGCGAAGACTAGAGGCCGAGAAGCCAGAAGTCAAAAAAACCGGAACATCGATAAGAGACTAGAGGCTACAAGCCGGAAGTAAAAACGATCGAAACGCAAAGGCGAGAGGCTTATAGCTAGAAGCCAATCGATTAAGAAGCCAAGAATAAAAGACTTGTAAAAGCCATACAACGGATGCCATCCTTAAATCCTAGCCAATAGTCTATTAAGGCACAAAGGCAAAAGAGGATTAGAGAAACAAAGAATATTCATAAAAAGGCCACAAAGGGCCAAAGCATGAGTCTTAAGCCCCGAAGGGAAAATCGAAGCAAGGCCAGGAAGGCCATAATAGAGTTAAGGCCACTAAGGCCATGAAAAGTCATTACAAAGCCCACAAGGGGAAGACCCAAGCCCGCGCAGGGGCATAATATCAACAAGAAAAAAAGATAATAAAATCCCACAAGGAAAGAGAAAGTTGTCTCTTGATTCTGGGTCTGGAGGCTAGGCAGCTGGAGGATCAGGAGAAGCAGACTTCTCAACATTTGTCACTGAGTCCGTTGGGGTTGCAGAAGTCATGGCTTGAGGGATCTCTGGTCCATCTTCAATGGTGGGAGTTTTGAGGCCATTGTCTTCCGCTTCCGCTATCACCATCATCATGTAATTATTGAACTCCTCCCTCAAGTTCCAAGACTTTGCCTCTCCCTTGAGGTAGTCTCGAACATCTCCCAACGCCCAACGATCTTGGCACTGTTGACAACCATGGACATCTCCTCTGTGAAGGTTGCTACCCTTGCATCCAGGCTAGCAATCTCTTCCTCGAGCTTCGCATTCTCCTCAGTCAGGGTGATGACCTTCTCTGAGGCCTTCTATTTCTCCGATTCTAGCCCTCGGAGCAACCCCTTCATCTCTCTCAGCTCCTTCTTTAGACCAGCAAACCTATCCATCTCCGCCTTCAGCTTAGCAAGGTAGTCTTCCACCTGGTGTCTTCCCTATAGAAACCACCACTGTGGCGATATGATCTTTAACATGGAAGAGCAATGCAACTAGCTTAAGAGCAAAAAAAAGGAAGGTTAGCCAAAAGAAAAAGAAACAAACAAGAAGCCAATCAAAATCCAAGGTCGAACCAGTTACCTTGATCATCCCTTTATGAACATGGTCAAAGATCCCCAGATTGTCAGAGCAGGGAAGGCTAAAAGGAAGTGAAGGGAAGATAGAGCTCTGCAGGTGCTCTAGGGCACCGAAAAGATCACCAGTAGAGGAGGAGAAGTGCTTGGCAGGGATATTCTTCTTCTTCTTGGTGGATGCTGAAGCCCTATGAATCCCCTTTCTCTTGGACCCAGGAGAAGGAGACTCTGAGATCTCCACCACTTCCGGAGTTTTGCTCCCAGATTCCAACTTGGCCTTCCTTGGTGCCTGAGCCCTTTTGAAATCCTCCAACGCCTTGCATCCGGATCAAGCCATGTTCCCTGCAAAATGATAAGAAGTTAGTCAAGCAGAAAATAGAAAGCAGAGTAAAAAGTAGTAAGCAAACCTCTGATGCTGCTTTGGCTCAATGGCTCTTCACTCAACAAGAACGAGATGCTCCTCTCTTCAGCAGAAATTTCCAGAGCCTCCTCAACCTTCTCCTTGCCTTCCTCTGACTTCTCTGTAGACACCTCTGCAAAGGCAAAAGGACAAGATGATCAATGACAAAGCTGAAAGTGATAAAGAGAGAGGCATCCTAGACCTACCAGTTAACTTCTAGAGGGTAGGGAGACTAGACGACGACCTGAATTTCATAAAAACAAACTTCTGGGCCCAATGTTTGGTGAAGGCCACCCCCTTCCTCTCCTCCTTTTCTAGCTCCACGACAAAAGGAGCACCAGCTATGGGACGAAAGTAGTATATACCCTCACATGGAGGAACATGAGTGAAGTAATAGAAGTAGAGGAGTTCGTCGATACCCAAATCTAGCCCATGGAACTAATTGAGCACCCGAATAGCTATGAGGATCCTCCAAGAAGGCGGGTTCAGCTGAGAGGGACAGATGTTGAAGTGCTTCGAGACCTTCGGCACCAAAGCCAGTATCATACCCCTGATTCCACTTCGAAGTAGCCTTCGTACATGGCTATCTCATCCCTAGCGCACTCAGAGGCCCTCTAATTCTTCTCATGCACCCTCAGATGGGTGCTCTCCTTTATGGAGTATTGCTACCGCCAGCTTTCCAAGGTCTTAGAGCTGACGTTGGAAAAAGGACCCACCTTTAAAAGCTCTGGACCCGCAAGAGAGCGCAAAGGTCGAGGGTTGGCTTCAGGGATCTCGATGTCCTCGAAAGATCCTTCAGCCTACTTAGAAGGGACTGTCTTGATTTTGTGTCTCTTCTGAACACGAGCACCAACAGACGACGAAGCCACATGGGAGAATTCATCGCCAGAGCTAGTCATTCTTGGCTCAGAGAAGTTTCGATCTCAAATCTAGGGTTTGATTGGGGCAAGAGAGTTTAGAAGCTAAGGCTGATTTAGAACCCTAAAGCTATCCTCTGGAATATACCTTAACAGAAGAAAAAAGAAGAAGCACGAAGAAGTTCTAACCTTAATTCGCAGATGAAAAGAGGCCAACGATGATTACGAAAGCAAAGAATCTAGCAAAAACATGAAGAAGATGAAGATAAAAGGCAAGAGAGAAAAGAAAGAAAGATTTAAATGCCAAAGGAAAGAGAAGAAGACCAAGTCTAGCCGCACGCATCCAATCTCGAGCGCAAATTTCGTAACAGCAACAACTATAATCTTCTTCTCAAATCTTTGCAAAATCTTCATTAACGACTACAATTTCCTCCTCCGATCTTCACGAAATAAACGACTAAGATCTTCCAACAAAATAAAGATCCCTGAAAAGTGTTAACAACTCACAAAGTTTGAAATTCAAAGCCCCAAGGTCGAACGCCAAGATCCAGACATAACCTCCTGCCACAATTACGCCCAATACTAATTGTCACTCAAACTATAAGCAAGCAGACACCTAAAAGGAACAAAGGCAGCACACAAGTCATAATTAAAAAGGTCGAGCAACTAATGGCTTCCTGCCTAAGCAACATGGAGGACATTATTCCACAATTTCGGATCGAACCTGCGTAATAAGGGGCAAACTTTTGGAAGTAATTTAGGCCATGGGAATTCCCCCTGGCTTAGATGGAGTACAATAGTAAGACCTCAAGGTAGGGGAATGCCCAGAAGCAGGAAGCTAGAAGACATTGCATAGCCAAAAGCCGGAAGTTAACCGACCATCGCCTTGTATTTATTTTATTATTTAACTTAGTAGATAATGATGTATATTCTATAGATAATGATAGATATTATGTAGATAATCATGATACATCGGATTCTTTGAGGGATAATCATGAACTCCTTGTATAAATATAAAGCTTAGGGGTTAAGAGGGGAGACACGAAAACCCTAGGCTAAAGAGATCAATACAGACACTTATTTCTGATCATTGTTGATCTTTAAGACTAAAAACATCTTCTTCAATCCATACACACATACATAATATTCATTGACCTCCACCTTCCGTAGTGCTTACAAAAAACGACCAAAATCACCCGTAACAGCGGCTACTTCCCTCACGAGGACACCGTTGATGGTTTGATCGGAGACAGAGAGATACAACAGCAGGGGCTCTTTGTCCTTAGGCTAAGATAGCAATGACGGAGTGGATAAATAATATTTGAGGGCCACCAAGCCTTCTTTGCAGTTGTCATCCCATACGAATTCGTTTCCCTTCTTGAGGGCTTCGAAGAAAGGATGCGACTTGTCTGATAGCCTAAAGATGAACATGTTAAGGGCTGCCATTCTTCCTGTTAGCTCTTGGACGTCCTTGGGAGTTTGTGGCTTTGGGATCCCTTGGATTGCTCTTATTTGTTCCGGTTTAGCTTCGATTCCTCGATGAGTGACAATATATCCTAAGAACTGGCCAGAACTAATGCCGAACGAGCGGTTGGAGGGGTTGATCTTCATCTTGTATTTTCGGAGTGTGTCGAAGGCTTGGTGCAGGGGTAGAATGTTATATTCTGCTAGTAAAGACTTAACCAGCATGTCTTGATGTACACTTCAATGGTTGACGAATATGTTCGGAAAACATCCCGTTGACCAGCCTTAGGTAGGTGAACCCGGCGTTTTTGAGGCCGTAGGGCATGACTTTGTAGTAATAGATCCCTTGTGACATCATGAACGATGTCTTCTCTTGATCACTCAAGTGCATCAAGATTTTATTGTACATGCTGAAGGCATCCATGAAACTCATGAGTTAGTGCCCCGCGGTGGCATCAACTAGCTTGTCGATGTGTGGAAGAGGGAAAGGATCCTTGGGACGAGCCTTGTTGAGATCTATAAAGTCGATACAGACTCTCCATTTCCCATTCTTCTTCCTCAAAACTACCACGTTGGCTAGCCATTCAGGATATCATACCTCTTATATGAATCTTGCTTCGAGGAGGTTGCTTACTTCCTTGTTGATGATGGCATATCTTTTTGGGGAAAATTTCCTTCTCTTTTGCTTCAACAGTCGGTGGTTCAGATCGACCATTAGTCTATGCGAGATGATGCTTGGGTCAATCCCTGGCATGTCTACATGTGACCAGGCGAAACAGTCTTGGTTAGATAGAAGGAAACCTATCAGCCTTTCCTTTACGTCTGAGGAGAGACGCGAGTCAATCCTCAATTTCCTTGTGAAATCACCTACAACCAAGGGGACTTCATCTAGCTGTTCGATCTTTGGCTCCTCATCCTAGGTATTGGCCTTGGCCAGAACCGGTCTCGGAAGTGTTGGCTTGCCTTTGAGGGTGATCTCATAGCGGGACCAGCATCTTGCAAGTCTCCTTTAATTTCCCCTACTCCCCAAGGGGTTGGGAATTTCATAACCTGATGTAGGGTGTTAGGGACACCCTTCATCGCATGGATCCATGGTCTTCCCATGATTGCGTTGCATGCCGATGGCAACTACGACGACAAATCTTTTTCGTTGGTGTACTTTCGCTCCCCATATGCTAAGGGTGATTTCCCGGATGGTTTGGATTATCTCTCCGCTAAAACCAATCAGGACGCTTGCTCTCTGTGTGATGTTTGATTCTAGAATCCCAATCTCCTTAGTGGCTCACGCAAAGGGGATAATGGTTGTGCTCCGGGTATCGATATGGACCCTTTCACAATGCAGGAAGCCATGGTTAAAGACACAACCAGGGCGTCATGATTAATAGACAGTCCCTTGTCACTTCGATAAGGATTGAAGCATATTCCTGCTTCTGTTGATGTTTCTCTCTTCGACTCCTTTGAAACACACATGACTCCTTGCGAGAAGCGAGCCCATTGTTTCGCCTGATCCTTGAATACTCCTGAGATCGAATTGATCACCCTAGTATGCTTGGGTGATTCTGGATCTATTTCTTCTGCAGGCTCAAGAAGATTAGGTTGGCATTGCGTGGTTATCTCATCACTTTTCTTGCCAATGAAGTCCTTGAGGATCCCATTTTATAAAAGATTTTTCACTTCTTGCCTTACCAGAGCGCAATTCTTGGTTTTGTTATCGTAGTCTCGGTTGAAGCCGCACCGTTTAGAGCTCCCTTTTTTGGTATATGCGGAAGATCGTGGCTTGGGTGGCCACATGACATCCTCAGCAAAACGCTTTAGCTCCGCAATCACCTCTGCTAGAGCCGTGGTTAGCACGTCTTCGACGGGCTTGGGTAAAGCCACGCTCTCTTCCTTATTGGTGACTACCATGGACTTGGTCCATAGGTTGGTGGGACTCTTACTGCTTGCTCCAGTCCCCATTTGAGCATGATGTCGGTCTGCTTACCTGCGAAGGACTTTGTCTTGCTTGACGATCTTAAGGCTAACCTTAAGAGCTACGTGAGCTTGATAGGCAGGATCCTCTTCCCACTTTATCTGTACCCAAGAAATGGAAAGGACATATTCCATCGTGAAGCAAGGTTACTTAGTGAGGTCTTTGTAGACGTCGCCCCTACTCAGTAACCCCTGCTTGAAGGCTGAGATAGCGGTAGAGGCGACATAGTTGGAAACTAATACTTTGGCCTCGTTGAACATTCGAATGTACTTCCTCAGACTCTCATCCTCTCTCTGTTTGATTCGGTAGAGACCGTTAGAGTATCATCTCAGAGTGCGGCTGCTGTTAAATTGCTTTATGAAGTGATCCATTAGCGCAACAAAGGGGCCAATGGAGTCATTGGTTAGGTTGGAGTATCAAAACAGCGTTGGGCCTGTGAGGGTTGCTCCAAATCCTTTACACATACATACCTCCAAGTGCTCGTGGCCAATAGAGACGGTGAGCATACGCTGTCGGTATTGGGCTATGTGCATGTCAGGGTTGGAGGTTCCGTCGTAAAGGCCATGGTTGGCCACATGAACTTCTTAGGAACTTTGCCGAGAGGGATGGCGTTGACAAACGATGTATCAGCATAGGAATTAGGGGCGCTCTTGATGATTAGTACAGCCACCCCTGGCAAGTGCTTAATCATATTCTCCATAGCTTCAAGGCTTCTCGTCAGCATGGCTTCCAGTCCATGGGCCTCTTTAGCGCTTCCTTCATGAGATTTTCTAGGGCCGTTTTATGGTAGGAGCCAGGAGTCCGGGTCAGACCTGAGCTTTGAGTTTGATATGCTCGTGCCTTCTTTGCAACCATTATCAGTGTATCGTCCAGCGACTACATCGGTGGAACCTTGTTCTTGAACCAGACACGCTTCGCGTCGCCTTTGGCGCCCGCATCAGGTGTCTGAACGCTTTTCTCCACCGCCGAGGCTTTGAGAATTGCATTCTTGTCCTCTAACTTCTTCAGGTGCACTTCGCTCTGATTCAGCTTTGCCGCGAATTGCTCGTATTCTTAGAGTTTCGCCACGACCGCCGCGTCATCGGCGATCTCATGCATTTTCTCCATAGATACGGATCCGAGGATGTCAATCTCTTCTGGTTCTGATGAACTGTGAGCTTCACTCAACTTTGTTTCTTTGTTCTCATTGAAATCTCCCCTCCTTAATGCGCCAAATTTTTTGGGGATTTTTTGAATGTTCTTCGATGGAGAAGGACGAGAACAAGTTTACTAAGGGTTTTAGTTTTTTGGAAAAGAGAGATGAGCGAGAAAGACAAAGGATGCGTAAAAGACTCTTCTTTATTGATTAAATAAGAGGTCAATTACAATATGTGTGTTTTGGTGTCAAAGTTTTGGATCCCCTAAACTAGGGTTCTTGCCCTTGTATTTATAGCTTTTCGAGTTAGGGTTTTCATTTATTTTATGGATAACTCATATATTCGAGTTTATCATACAAAAAGAATATTTCCATAGATTCAATTAAGGCATTTTTTCTTATCTCTTAAGATCTTACACCAACTTAGTGGATATCCGCCCTACCTCGGCTATGACCTCGGCTTGGCGATGGTGTGCTTGACTATGGCCTGGGTTATCACCTACAACCAGGGGGTTTATCTATGTCTCCTTCGTCTAGGCTATGGCCGGATTCAAAGGGAATAAATTTACCCCCAACACGAACCTTGGCTCATGGCCATGGCGTGGCTACGCGTTCTTGGTTAAGGCCTTAGTTAAAGTATTCAACCAATGGGGTTATCTATAAGTCCCTGGTCTAGTTAAGGCTAGGCCCTTGGGGAATAAAATTACTCCCAACACAATGAGTGAATAAGCTCTAAGATTTCAGATCGCCGAATTATGGTTCTTCCTTTAGTATTTATAAATATTCAAAAAGGTGTACTTCCATATTCTTTAAGGAAAGATTTGGATAACTACTTGTTCCGGGTCTATCTTAGCATTCTTCCCGTTCCCAAGAGCTTGAAGTTTGTAGACTTTCTTCTCAGTGAGTTCAGCTTGGAATTAACCTCTATCTTCGGTAACTTTCCACCATAGTGAACATCAGTCCATTGAGGAGGTTGTATTCTGCTGATTTTCTCTGTTGACCGAAGAGCAGATATGAGCTAACGAACTGGGAATGTTGACTCTGCAGCGCTTCAGAAATAATTGGTTTCCAACACCAAGCTTATTGATGTAGAGTCCAGCGCTAGCGACTTCGCTGCCAAGGAAATCAAGCCCCCATGAAGAATAAAACCTTAGCTGCCTCGGCTTTCCAATGACGCCCCCAAGACTTCAACATCAACAAAGGTCCCTGCCTGCCAACAAGATGCCCTCGTAGATCGCTTCTTAGCCATTGACGTGGCTGATATAGTGGCCAAACAAGCATATTTTGAGGAGGACCTCTTTTCCAAGGCCATTGGGGTAAGTAGTGTTGCAGGCAAGCTTTAAATTTGTAAAAGCCCATTTTCTATCAATAACACAATCCGCAAGTGCACGAACATGTCATCGTAGTACTTGGGGGTCGAACCACAAGAAGAAAACTTAAGCTAGATGAACCTAAGCTTTGGGAATACACAATCAAGCCTCATCTAAGCAAATAAGAAGGGTTGGGTTTTGTTTTGGTTTTTCTTAATATTCTAGAAGTAAAAGCAAAGCAAGAAAGAAAACATAAACTTTAAAAGATGCTAACTTGAAAGGAACTATAAACTACGATGATGGAGCCATAAATGTCATAATTGATCCACTTAGATAGATGGTGATAAAGGTGTTAGATCAAGCTATTGAGCACAAATCCTAGACCAAAGGCAATACTAGCCTAATCCATTCTCATGGCAAGAGGCCATTTCCTTATCAATCACATTCACTCACGCTCTCGCTTTGTTGCAAACGATAAATTGATTTAAGAATCATTAAGAGCAAGCTCATATAGTCACTAATCAATCTAGCAAACAACTCTCATTGGCTAGATTGAACTAGCAAGTATTTGGTTCTCCTAGACATTTCTTCGAACACCTCTCGGGCGATAAAATGTATACTAGTCTAGATCTTAGTTAGCTACTCTAAAACCTAGCATTAAGCACTCCAATTCCTTAGGAAACTTAGTATTAGCTATCTCTAACACCATATCTCAATCTAATCTAAATAGATCTAGACATCTATGGTTCCATCAAAGAGAACTACTCACACAACATAGAAGAGAAAAAGAAAAGAGATGGAGATAAAAAGATAGATTTCATAGATAAAGATAGAGTTGATCCACGATCCAAACTTAAAAGAGAAACTCTTGATCTTCAAGATCAAGAGAAAATACATGTTTCAAAGTTATAAAAATGTGTTCTTGTCTTAGAAAATGGATACCCTCACTAAAATAGGT
>OVAN01008866.1:0-17631 GCA_900406275.1 Anastatica hierochuntica | reverse complement strand
ATTCAAATTATTTGTATCTTCGAGGAAGATATGCAGCAATCATTATCTTAACAAAGAGATAAAGGTCACGACGATTAGTTTTAGCTTCCGAAACGAGGAGTCTCCTCTCGAAAGCTGGGGGAAACTTTTGGGCCTAAATCTGGCCCATTATCTAAGGGTCAACTCGAATGATGGGTAGAGCCTAAGAGGGGCGATAATGAGCTCGTAATGGGCCCTAATTAGATCCATTGGGAGTTAGCCTCTCAGTCGAAACAGAAGCAGGCTTGGGAAACATCCGCGAAGCTGAAGAGGTCCAGGTCTCGTGTAAGCAAGGAGCTGATGAAACAGGTCTCGGATAAAGAGGAAGAAACCTGGACTGGGTCAAAAGGGGTTGTTGAGCATTATAGGAATTCAGGAGGAGATCTTAGAGTAGTTGCAACAACCTTTAGGCGAGAGAAGAAGCTATTTAAGAGGGGGAGGAGGCGAACAAGAGTCTTCTTGAACTGATCTTTAACCTAGATACACTTACACATTTTTCGATAAACCTTTGTATTGAACCATTCATTGAAGGGGATAATCTAATACCTCTTTCAATATTTTAGTCGTTGATTAAAACCTCTTTTGTATCTTTTACTTCGATTATTAATCTCAATAAAGACAACATTCGTTCAAAAAAGCTCTTACGGGATTCAACCCACTTAGTCTCTCTCTAACCTAAACCTATTCACAAAATCTAAGAGGCGATTTTAATCCCTCACGGTAGGTACCACGCTCTTTTATAAAGGCGGTTTTTTCCTGGTCCTCGGGGTTCATCATTATTTGATTGTACCATGAAAAGGCATCCATGAAAGATAATATCTGATGACCCACGGTTGCCTCGACTAAACAATCGATGTGAGGCAAAGGGAAGCTATCTTTGGGACATGCTTTGTTTAGTTCGGTGAAGTCAACGCACGTTCTCCATTTCCCATTTTTCTCTTTGACGACTACGAGATTGGCTAACCAGTCAGGGTAATGAACTTTCCGAATTGCGTCGGCATTCATTAACCGATCTATGTCGTCATTGATGGCTTGAGTCTTCTCGTAGCCAAGTTTGCGTCTTTTTTGTTTTACAGGCTTAAACGCGGGGTCTACATTAAGCTTGTGCGTGGTTATACTCGAGTTGATACCTTTCATATCGTTAGTGAACCACGCAAAGGTCTTAACGTTATCTTTGAGGAAGCGTATGAGCTTATTTTTGATTGCAGGGAGTAATTTTGACCCGATGCGGACACATATTATCATCGACACAGATTTTCTCGGTGAGATTCCGTGGTGGACCTCGTATGCTTTGTTGCATCTCTTGTTGCTCCCGGATCTGTAATTGTTATTGATCCGATTCTTTAATGATTTGGAAACCTCCTAGGTAGCAGATCCTAGATACCTTTTGGCTACCTTGGATCGTAGCTACCCCATCGGGAGTTGGGAATTTTACGCATTTATGGTAAGTTGACGCAATTGCTTTCATCTTGTGAATCCAGGGTCTCCCCAAGATCGCATGGAATGGAGCTGGCTTTTCAATTACCACGAAATTGATCATCTTCTAGACCCCGCTGGCTATGATAGGGAGTTTGATAGACCCCAAGGAGGTAGATGTTTCTCATGAGAAACCTAAGAGGTTGGCCTTTTTCCCTGTTATCTCATAGTCGTCTATCTCCATCCCCTTTAGGGCGTCATAAAAGATAAGGTCTACAGAGCCTCCGGTGTCAACCATGAGCTTGGGTACCTTATATCCAGCCACGTTAAGCGTGATGACTAAGGCATCATCATGAGTTCGGTCGAGGTCCGAAGTCTCACTTTCCCAAAAAGATATCTTAGTATTGGGTTCCTAGGAAGGAGGGTTCGTTCGAGTACTGGACTCGGCCTTACGCATGTGGCCTTTTATAGAGTTTACGGATTCTTGACAGATGTCGGACCCTCTTAGTATGCAATCGACCCTCATTTTGGTGGTTTGTCGATTCGAAGCCTTGTCGAACAAGGCGGCTATCGTCCCCTCGGGTAGAGGTTTCGCTACTCCAACCCGAAGGCACTTCCCTTGTGGGAATTTTCCAAGGATCATATGAATCCTTTTCTTGGGAGCCGGAGGCGGCGAGTCGGTTTCCTTTTCAGGTGACTTGTTTTGTTTTGGCGATGCCTCCCTCGGTGCTCTCTTCTGAAAGGGTGTTGGTTTCCTGAGGTCTACGTCATTTATTTCGCTGGGGGCAAACTTTGCAGCCAACTGTCGTTGAAGGTCCCAACACTCTTCTATGGAATGTCCTTTTCTTTCATGATAAGAACATAATTTTTTCTCATCATAAGGTTTGGTCCAACGATCCTTGCTTGTTGTCGCAACAGGTTTTTCTTGTTGTGCTTCCTCGACAACATAAGAGTGTTCTCCTTGAGTATGACTGTTTCGGGAGTTACCCTTCCTGTGAGGTCCATGTCCTTCTTGAGAGTCAGCCTTCGGAGGGTTCTGAGGCTTCCTATGGATGTTATCCATGGCAGCGGTTTCTTCCTCCAGAGTGACGAATCGAGATACCCTATGTATTGTGTCATCGATTTTCGGGGGAGGATTGACTGTTAGCTTGGACCAGAACTCGGACCGATACCAGAGACCTCTTCGGAGGGCTTCGATAGCTACGTGGTCATTAAGGTTCGAGAGTTTGGTTCTAACTGCTTTGAGATGTAAACTCGCAGTGTGTCTCCAACTCCTTGCCTAATCTTCCAGAGATCTGCTTCAGAGGCCTGTTTTCTAATGTGAGCCGAATAGTGCTTAATGAAAGCATTAATTAGCTGATCGAAGCTATCTATCAAATTCGGTTCGAGACCAGAAAACCACTCGAGAGTCATTCTTTTATGGTTCTCTGTGAAGGTTCGACAGTAGCCTTCCTCACACTCTTCATGAGTGAAGTGAACTTTGACGATATCTAATCTGAAAGCTCTTAGGTGAGCTTTAGGGTCCGACGTCCCGTCATACTCAAGAATCTGAAGCTTTCTTGTATTTCTGATCTAAGAATTTGCGATTATGTCAGTAAACGGGGTTCCTCGGGTTTCTTTGATTATGCTCTCAATTTCAGGAGTTGAGCTCGTGGCCTTGTGGACCTGAGCGTTTAGCTTTTGAAGAGCTGCATGTGTCCTCTCCATGTACCTTTGGATTGCTTCATGCCCGTCCAAGTGGAGGACAGTCTTGTCATCAACAAGTCCCTGATTAGTGGGATCTCGTATGAGCAAATTTCTGTCGCGCCCCCAGGTAGCTGATGGGCTGGGTATCTCCCAGGTCCTCGGATTATGTTGCCAAGGGTGATCAGCTGGGTAAGCTGTCGCTGCAGCTTCTGTCCGATCCTGAGTTTCTTGGTTAAGGGAATGGCTCCAAGCCTGATGTATTGAGGTTGAGGCTCTGCCGCCAGGCGGGATCGAGTTGTCTCCTCCCAACCTTAATGTAGGTGGCGGTGGAAGTAAATAATTATCCTGCGTGGGTAACTGGTGAGGGACCTGAGCAGGCATTAAGTTGGTGCTAGCGATGTTGGTTCCTATCTCAGCGATAGCTGGTGGTTGAATGCAGGGGTCGTTCTTGTAACAGGCGTCTGAAAGGAAGGTCACTGAACCTCAGGTATCGCACTATCGGGGGAGTACTCTAAGAGGCCACGAGGAAAAGAGGGGTTGGCGACGAGGTCTTGGAAGGTTACCCCGAAGGCTCGCTGTTGCAAGGGTTGCGACGACAGAGCCAGAGACCTTGTTACCTCCTCAAATTGTTGTTGTCGAGATACCAGCTGGTGAACCAAACGTTCATTTTCTTGGGTTTTATTTACCAGTTGGAGCATCATCTGGCGGATTTCGGAGAGTTGATTCAATACTTGGCTCGCGGCTGGTGCCGGAGGCAGGGATCCGAAAGTAGCTTGCTATTCGGATTCTCCGAGGACCAGAAGTCTCAGATTTTGATTACCAGAAAGCCCTTAGAGGTTGTTCCTGCGTTGGTGAGATCGAATGGGGCTTCCACCAAGGGGGTGAGTCCCTTCACAGCGGTCGGAACGATGAGGCTCTATGGCCGGGAGACTAGAGCCTCTATGGTTCGGCGAGCTAGGGCTCGGAGTTAACGATGAGAGTTCTGGTTAACTGAAATCTTTATTGCTTGGATCCATCTTTAAGCCATGGAGTCAGGGATTCAATTGCTTCTTCCCCACAGATGGAGCCAAAATGTGGATGCTAAATCCAACACATCGAAATTTATACAAAGAAATGGATGAGAAAGAATTCCGCGGAAAGAATTCCGTTTGGACTTTAAGATGAGCGTCGAATATTTTATTGATGATTTTAAACAAGTGTTTTAGTAATAAATTGATGATAAAAAAGAGTTGATATTGCAATTGAAAAGAAATGAAGAACTCGTAATGTTTTGTGTGTATATCCGCCACCCTTAGGTCTTTTGCTCCGCCTTGCTTAAATAGCTTGCTCTAGTGGCGCAACCTCCGCTTAACAGATCCGAGATCTCCTCCGTCTTAATCGGAATCTTTTAACTTCCAAGACTTGGTCAATATTATTCCCTCTTGATCTGATTGGGCTTGAGACATGCTAAAGATTAATGGGCTTCGTTTCTGGGAGGGTTCTAGGCCCAACAACTGCTAACAACTCTTTCTCATAGATTGACAGATTTAACTGCTTTCCCTTAAGGTTGCTAATATATGCTAGTGGGTGACCATCTTGCACTAAGACAGCTCCAATTCCCTGACTACAAGCATCTGCTTCCACCACAAATTGCCGATCAAACAAAGGTAAAGCTAATATAGGAGCTTCACACAGTGACTTCTTAAGTTGATTAAAGGCTAAAGAATCTTCTTCATTCCAACTGAATGCTTCTTTAATGGTCAAATCTGTAAGTGGTCTAGCATTAGCTCCAAAATTCCTCACAAATCTTCTACAATACCCATCTAGCCCTAAAAACCCTCACAATTGTTTCACATTCTTTGGCACAAGCCATTGAGCCAAGACTTGTACCTTGGCTGGATATGTAGAAACTCCCTTAGCTGATATGTAATGCCCCAGATACTCAACTTTGTCTGTAGCAAATGGACATTTGTTCTGTTTAGCAAATAACTTGTGTTTCCTCATCAGCTCAAATACCACCCTTAAATGCTCAACATGTGTTTCCATATTCTCACTGTATATGAGAATATCATCAAAAACACTAAAACAAATGTTCTTAAAATATCTTCAAAAACCGCACTCATCAACCCTTGAAAAGTGACTGGAGCATTAGTAAAGCCATAGGGCATGACAACGTACTCATAATGGCCATTGTGAGTTTTAAATGTTGTTTTGAGGAAATCCTCAGGTTCCATGCGCACTTGATGATAACATGCTCTCAAATCCACGTTTGAATATACTTGAGAACCTCCCAATTCATCCATAAGATCCTCAATTAATGGTATGGGAAACCTATCATTCACGGTTAATCCATACATGCCCCTATAATCCACACAAAGTCTCCATGTACCATCTTTATTATGTACTAAAACCACATGAGATGCATAAGGACTTGAGCTTGTATGTACCGTTCCTGCATTCATCAAAGCTTTCACCACCTTATCAATCTCATTCTTTTGATGGATAACATATCTGTATGGTCGCATATTAACTGGAGTACCCCTCTAATAACGTAATCTTGTGATTATGGTTACTTCTAAAGAGTGGAAGTTATGTAGGCTCTTCAAAGATATCTTTATATTCTTCCAACAATTGTTGTACCGATGGATATTACTCTTGTTTCTGTTCTTCAGCTCCCACGTCTACATTAAACATACTTGAATGCTCATTTTCTTCTATTTCCTAAACATAAAACATCGATATTTGCACATACTCATTTGGTATTTTGTTCAATCTAGCTGCTCTAATTTCCTTGATTAAACCTTGTTGAATTCCATGCATAATAATCTTCTTATTATTTACCTTGAACTTTATGGTCAACTTCTTGAAGTCACAGGTAATAAGACCTAAGGTTTGTAATCATTGAATTCCTAATACCATATCACAATTAGCCAAAGGAATTATCATGAAATCTTCTTGAAAATATATTCCATGGAAGCACCATTTGAAATTAGCTACTTTACCAGTCACTTCCACCTTACCCCCATTAGCTACAGAGATCTTTGCCAACACAGAATTTCTTGTTTAACATCATAGTTTGTGAGTTGTTTGACTACTCATGAGATTATGTGTTGAGCCATAATCAATCATGAAAAACATAGATTTTTTTTATCATGAGTTCCCCTCACCTTTATAGTCTTATAATTTGCAATTCCATTCAACGCATTTACAGATATCTGAGCAATATCTCCAGTATTCTCCTTATTTTCATCACTCATACATTCCTCATTCTGATTCAATTCTTCAAATTCCATCATGAATAGCTGAGTTTTTTTTTTTGCGTTTCAGATAATGATCTGATGTAAATTTCTCATCACAAAAATAACGCAACCCATTTGTCCTTCTACCACTCATTTCCTCTTGAGATAAAAACTTCTTGGGCTGAGGATTAACTGTATTACTTTTTTCTTCAATAATCCACCCTGACTTTACTTCATTACTTTTATTATAAGGAATTAAAACTTTGCTAGTCATTCTTGTATTGAATCCTTTAATATTAGCCCACATTCCTCCACTAAACTTTTTGGGATAAGCTTTCTCATAAAGTCTGCCCAACATGAAACATTGTCTCACAGTTTGAGGCCTAAACGTCCTTATGTGCATATGTGTATCATTGCTTAACTCTGCCAAATACGCACTCACCAAATACATTTTACTTAATCTGAATCTTGTTCTGATAGCCTCAAATTTGGAATTGTAATCATTAATTCCATCAGCTTCTTGCAGCAATTTCAGCTCAGCCATCGGATCATCCATAACTTCTTCAAACCTTTCTTTCAGCAGAGTTTCGTAAGTTCTCCACTCACACACCACTGTGACTCGTACATCTGATTGTACTAGAGATTGATGCCATATCGCCACATCACTATCATAATGAATCGCAGCGATTCCAACTTTCAAATGATCAGGAGTATTATTGGTAGCAAAGAACTGTTATGCCTTGAACAATCATTCTTTAATCCTATCTCTGTTGAATCTAGGAAAATCTATCTTCGTCAATCTAGTGATTCCAACATAGTTAGATTGGATACCTTTTCTCACATCGTGATTCGCGTCGGAATCTGGAAAATGAAGACTCGGCGTCGCCGATACTACTGGAGAGGATCTTCTTTAATCTCGGTCGCTTGTCAATGCTCCACTGTGTTTTTGATTTTGATTTTGATTTTGAGCTGCCATCAAACAGATATGCTATAAAATATCAGCAATGTAGGACTGTTCATATGCCATCGAAGTGACCAAAGCTTGAGTTCTCTCTTCCATTTGATCCAACCGCGATTTCAAAGCTCCATCTCCTTCTCTCGCCACCGTCTCTTTTAGCAAAGCTTGGGCTCTAGTTTCCGCCATAGATTCTGAGGACATACCTAGCTCTGATGCCTTTGATAAAGCAAATCACACACAATCAAACGAAGAACAAATATGGAAATATGCTTAAATGTAAACACAATCCAGTTTCATTAAGGCAAGAATTTAGAAGTAGAAACCACTCTAAAATATCAATGAGCTAATCCAAATACAGAATCTCAAAAAGAAGAAGAAGAATTACAAAATGAATTTCTTGATGAATGACTTCTTAGAACTCGATCTGCTTCTATATCAACTTATCTTTGCGTAACGAACTTTGTCAATCAATCTCCAGCTGCCACATATACTCTTTATACTCTACCTTCCTTCCACTTCTTTGTTAACACATGTCCCTTCTCGAATGGGCAGAGTCATGATACGAGAAGAAGTGTGTTAATCCCTTAGACATCCCCTAGACATTAATTGAGAAGTTACTTTGACACATGTCTTCACTAGAATAGTTTTCAACCAAAAAATATGACATGTCAATTTACAAAAGTTTGATTGGTTTTGTATTTAAAATAAAATTTTTTTTTGTCAAGTTTTAAAATAAAAATTTAAGATATTAATTTTTAATTCCAAATCTAAAACTAACAAATCTTTCAAACTCTCCAGAAATTGTTAAAGTAATATATAAATAACTAATTAAATAGTTAAACTAAAATTTTACTTATCTAATTTTCCTTATAATATGGCCAATAGCTAATTTTGAAAATAGTGTTGCAAATACTTTATGTTAGTTTAAATTTTTAAACAAATTTTTAAATATTTTTATCTGTTATTATTATAATTGATGTTAATTTAATTGGTTACTTGTCGTGGACTCTTCGATTTTAACATTTATGGATAAAAAAAGAAATAGTTTGAACATCTTTAATTAAATCCATATTTTGAAAGGAAAAATCACCTAGAAATTATATGAAATTTAAATTCACTCTACGCGCTTAAATAGCACCTAGAAATAACTAATTATTAAATAAGATGGGCTTAAAATTTTTACTCATCTAATTTTCCTTATGATATGGCCATAACTAATTTTGAAAATAATACTGCAAATAATTTATGTTAATTTTTTTAAAATTATAAATATTTTTATCAGTTATTATTATAGTTGATATTAATTTAGTTGGCTACATGTCGTGGACTCTTTGATTTTAACGTTTACGAATGAAAAAAACAGTTTGAACTTCTTTAATTAAATTCATTTCTTGAAATGAAAAAGTACCTAAAAATTATATAAAATTTAAGTTTACGCACATAAATAACACCTAGAAATAACTAATTAGTAAATAAGACGTGCTTTAAAATCATAGTGTGTATTTAATAAAAAAATATATATTACAAATTTTATGTTTAAAGAATATAATTTATATTGTTTGAAAATGTATATTTGGTATTTAATTTATGTCATGTTCTTATGTTTGCGTATTTAAATTTTATATCTAAATTCAAATACAGTATATAGAAATCTTATATATTTGTATAATACTATTAAAAATGTGAATTTTTTGTATAATATAAATCATAACATTTAAATCCGCAGAAACACCACCCGGTCTTCTAGCAAACATTTCGATTTTTACAAATATTAGGCAAACAAACTAAAACAGTCATAGCTAACCGGTAATATTCAAAGAGGTCTTGGTAACATTTCTCTACCACGTCAATATTGATTCAACACGAAGAGTCCAAGTTGACACCTTAGAGGAAACAATGAATTAAACAAACTTCCCATATTTCAGAAGCTTCAAAAGTCTGTTTCATACCATCACCAAAATCTTGCCGCAAACAAACATGGTTTGGTAGATAACGAAGAGGGAAGAAGTAAATCTTAAGGTGAAATTGCGAATGGAGACTAACATATTAACTCTCTCATGAGAAATCCCTTTATCCCTTGTAACGTACCTAAGGTATATTCGGATATTCCCAGCGAATAACTTGTATAATCTTGGCTTGTTGAGATAGATCTAGTTTGTACATGAACATAGGAAATGACTTTGACCATGAATGTGACTATAAATTCTTTATAAAGGAAGTAGCAAAGCTGTAACTCTTGCTTCACATCTAATTTGCATTGCTTACATATCAGGCTGTTCTCAGGTTAGCATGTCATTACTCTTCTTCTTATGCTGGAAAGATGTCCCCAATCAACTATAAAGTGTCCACTATCCGATATTGCTATCGAGTCTGCCTCTGTAACATATCAGAAACTTACATGTGTTCGTTTGAACATACAGGTGACTCTGAATTGTCTGCTTCTGTATCTTTAATTGCGACATATGGTTCAGGTAATGTATGCTCTTTGCAAGATATCCGAAGCCTCATTGTCAATCTTAAACCATCGATAAATACTATTAGCCAACAAGAGTTAGCCTAGAGATTGCAAAATAGCAAATCTCTCGGTCATTGGATAGGCGGTGTTTCTCAGGTGTTCTTGATGTTGATGAAGCAATTGTGTTGCCATTCTTTTGCCTGCAATGTGTATCATTAGTGTATCTAGAGAGTATATCCCCATTGAATGATTCATTTGATATTTACAACAGTTAGGCAGTGACTGAGTTCGAGAAAAATAAAATGGTTCAAAATTCGTCACTTTCCTATCTGTAAAAGTGGTGGTTGTTCCTAAATCATCAACAAAAAGCCAAAACTATCCATTTCAGTCAAAGGCAAAGAGTTCTTCAAGCTGTTCATCTGTCCACTGTGGCACCGACACCGAGCTGGAGGACTCCATAGGCTGAGATTTGTTGACTTTACATCCAGATGCGACTTCAACAATGCTCCCCATTACACTCTCTAGCTCACCACTATTTGGTTCATGATTTCCACTCATCTGTTTCACCAGTCTAATGTCATCGGTCATATCAGTCCCAATATCTTCATGCAGTTGGTGCTCGTGCATGCTTGAACTTATCCTGTTTGCTGCAATTTCAGTTTGGCTAACTGTATCACAGTTCCCTGAGAGAGTCTGCTCGATTCTAGCTTCACCATGCTTCTTCTTAGTCACACCTTTTAACCAGAGGCTGCTTCCCTCTACTGGATTCACATCTTCCATTTCTACATCAGTGAGTGCTTCACTACTTTCTTTAGCAGTTTGTCTGAGACTGTTCATGATTCCTTGAGTAGTTCCTTGGTCCACAGGAAAAACTTTGTGTTGCATTCGCAAATGCTCCTCGTTTTCTGGTAGATATCATTACAAGAGACCAAGTTAAGGTTTGAGTTTCAAGATCAAACCGTCAAAAACTAAGAAAATTTTCATCAACTACCATTCACTGGAACAGGATTCTTGGAATTCGTTTCAGAATGTTTCTGCTTTGATGAAACAGGAGTATCCTTTGAAATAACCTGTAAATGAAACTCTTTAGCCTTAAAGAAATATTCATCTATTCCAATGAGCTTAAGTAGGTGCAACAATATGATAACAAAAGCTACGAGAGAATGATTGCCTTGGAAATGTTCTTCAAAGTTATATTAAGATAGCGTGACGACCCTGAAGGTGCACAGACTGCAACCTGCGAAACACTATATCTCAGTCCATCTTCATTGATATGCCGAAAGTAACTGAGACACAAAGTAGCAACTCCGATAACATGAGATTTGTTTTAAAAACAGAAACCTTCTTAAGTATCACAACTGCACCAACTCGTATATCTCTTCCAAATTCACTCTCGGATATAACTTTCCTATGCACACTGGCATCGATTGTTCCAGTAGGATCCTAAGATTTCAGACATGTGAGAAAAGGTGTGCGACAACGAAAAATGGAAACCATTCGCATAGTTAAGAGTTTCTGGTAATTTTTTACCTTAAGAGTCACCATGATATCACCTAGACCATTTGGAGTGCACGTTTTGATAATTGCCACGACCTACAAATGACAAACAACAATTCAAGTATGTCTCTAGACTTTTCAAAAGAATGGTTGCATATATAACCATTCATTTGGAGAATTATGAAGATAGAATCAGCACGTGGCTTAACCAGCATTTGGATTTCTACTGCCTCAATTAAGCTACATGTCATGCAGATAACTTGTGGCCATATAGTAACAAAACGAGTGAAGACATTGTTCAAGAATATAGGATGCAGATTTCCACTATACTCAGTCCAGAAACTAAGAGTGCTGTCACTACATCTCTTGATATACTGGTAAAGGACTAGAAGATACCACTAAATTGAGTAGGCTGCTCATACACTCATACCTGATCGACCTTACTCCATCTGCCATGTTCTCTCTTAATCTTGCTCACTGGTGTCCCAATGGCGTCCCCGCTATTACTCAACAATCCTGCAAAAATTGTATGCAAACGAAAAAACTAAAAACACTAGGGATTTGATAATAATTCATCACAAAATACAAGTAGTATCAACTCCTAGAGCAAGGCTGTACCTTCACGTCGAATGTAACTAACAGCAGAGATCCACGGATCCTTGGAAAAATCCTTGTCTTCCGAATCGGGCTCTTCTGCAGCCTTACGTATGAACTCTTGAGTTGGTATTGGTTCTCCGTGCTGATTGAACGATCTTGGATCCTTATTCATCTTCCTACGGATTGCAGCTTGAACAGTTCCCGCAGGTCCTGGAATTAAGGAGCGGGAATAGCTGTCCTCAAGAAAATGATCAGGCAAGGAGCACCGACGAAGAGTCAGATGGTGATTTGTGTGACTATTAAAACCCGCCTTTGGATTCTGTTGCGGATTCGGCGGTTGCAGAGACCTCGAAGGAGATTTGCGTTTGCAAGGGCGGAGAAAAGAGGGGAGCTCAGAATCGCCGAGGTCAAGAGCTTCCCATTGATCTATTTCTGATTGGGAATTCATATCTCTCGTCGCACAAAGAAACTGGAAGAAGATTCATCCGCACATACCCTTTTGTTACCAAATTTACACCACAACGTCCTGTGATTATATGAGAGGAGGAAATCAAACCATAGCAACTCAATTGCTCCACTAAAAACTAACTCTACAAAACCAATGTTTCATCATCTCAACGAGAGATAGTTTGTATGAGATGATCAACATAAGAAAGAAACAAAACGAAATTCAGTGAGCAATCGCTCGGATTGCAGCAATGGATTAGCTAAATTTCTTCTACAGCACTAGAAAATTCGCTTTTAAGACTTCAAACTGAAAATCCGAATACCCTTAGAATGCATTTCACGACAAAGGCACGAAAGTACCCAGATTCAGTACTCACCGACGTTGAAGAAGAATAGGCTATATCAAAGGAAAAGACGGCGAAGGAGGCGGCGAAGGCGGCGGCGGCGAGGAAGACGGCTACGACGGCGATGAGAGAGAGAGAGAGAGAGATGGAGCGTCTCTCAGTCAGTTGGTGAAAACGGTTTGGATATTTGATGGTGGGAGTGATTGATATATTCCAACTTTCGTAACCAAAAGAAATGGGCCGACTCACAGACCTTATTAATCCATAATTTTTAAGGGCCATTTTTATTGCTTTCTGTTATATTTTTTTTTTGGGGTAAAACTTCCAGTTTGTAGTCAAAATATTTGTACTTCTGTTATACTTTTAAACTACTTTATAATTTTAATTTTTAAATATGAAAATTTATCACATGTTTGAGTGTTACTCGAAAGTACCAAAAAGATTATTGAAACCCTAAGAAATCCAATACTACGAAAGAATATTTTAGAAAGAGTTCTTTTTCAACAAAAAAGGATGAGTTGTCAACAGAAGGTTAAATGTCTACTTCTCCGGTTATCTTAACCAGAATTTTAGGAAGTTATGTCGTCGTAGAATTATATAGCTATAAGACCAAGATTAACGGAGGCTATGAGACTAGCTCTTAGCTTTCTTTTTTTTTTTAAAAAAGAAAAGAAATAGATATGCTTAAGAGACTGTCTCTAAAAGTCCTTAGCTAAGGACCGGTTCTTAAACCGGTTTTTGGATTTTTTTTTGGGTCAGAACAATTTTATTTTCGGATCGGTTTCAGATCCGTTTTTTTCGGTTTTTTTTTCTATTTTCCAGTATTTGGATCCGTTACATATTCATTTACGATTTTTGAAGTCTCGGATCCGTTTCAGATTTGTTTAAAATATCCCGCTCTGAACCCAAAATACCCGAAAATATCAGTTTCGGTTCCGTTTCAGATCCGTTTTTTTTGTTTTTCAGTTTTTGGATATGATACAGATCTGTTTACGTTTTTTGGAGTTTCAGATCCGTTTCGGTTCTGTTTAAAATATCCCGGTTCGAACCCAAAATACCCGAAAATATCCGTTTCGGTTCCGTTTCAGATCCGTTTTTTTTTGTTTTTCAGTTTTTGGATATGATACGGATCTGTTTACGTTTTTTGGAGTTCGGATCTGTTTCAGTGCTGTTTAAAATATCCCGATTCGAACCCAAAATACTCGAAAATATCCGTTTCGGTTCCGTTTCAGAACCATTTTTTTTGTTTTTTCAGTTTTTGGATATGATACGGATCTGTTTACGATTTTTGGAGTTTCGGATTCGTTTCGGATCTGTTTAAAATATCCCGATACGAATTTAAAGTACCCGAAAATCTACGTAAAAATACTCAAAAATACCCGAAAATATACGAAACTGAAAAAATCGACCCGAAATAGAACGGGAAACCGAAAATATTTCGGATTTGGGTTCCGTTTCGGTATTTAAAATATTTTAATTACAAAAAAAAATTTAATTTTTTTTAAGAACCATTAGTTCTACCAATAATACCTACATTTTATTAAGAACCTCATTAAAGCTCTTAACATCATTTTATTAATTTAATATTAGGTAAGAACCCTATTAGGGATTCTACCATTGCACATGCTCTAATGGCTTATCGATGCAATTTATGACAGAAACAAAAGTTTTAAAAGGTCTAGAGGTTGATTGGCATGCAGAAGACTTTAAAAGATTTTAAAGTCATAATCGTTAATATTAAGCCAATCACATTTTAACTCTTTTTTTTTCTCTACAATCTTAACCGTAAGCTGTTTAATTTTACTTTTTGAATTCTATTATTTTCTAAACTTATGTTTACGTGACTGTTCTTTATTTTATTCTCTTAAAATCTAATTTCCTAATTTTAACAAAATAGAATGATCAAAAAATCTTTTGATCAATTAATAATTATTTATTCTCTCTTTCTCCCATAAAAGCAAATGATTTTTATGAAACTATACTAATTTGATCATAAAAAATCTTTTTATCAATTAATAATTATTTGTTTTTTTCAATCTTTTTAAGATCCAATTTCGTATTATTATAATTTTATTTTAAAAGATTAGAATTCTTTATTTATAAAAATAATTATTTAATGTATATGGTTTTAGTTATTATGAATTTATCAATAATTACCAATATGGCATAATTTATATTTTTTTATTAATTGATAATTTAAAACTTGTGAAAAAATCAGATATCTAAAGTAACGGTTACATTTTTTACAGTCAAAAGTCTCTACAACCAAAAGTTTTAAAATCTTACAGTCATAGCCTACAGTCACAGTCCTTACCAATCGACCCCCTAGTTTGTTAAAACCGCTAATGATAGTTGCCAAGGTTTTATTTGTGCTAAACTAAAAATCATGTTGTAACACGCGGTTCTTCCTCGTCAGGGTCTTCGCGCGTGTCACCTGCCAAAGCACCAGCAACCGAGTTCTCCCTCGTCAGGGTTTCTCCCGCGCATGTTATCCGCATGACCACATCGCACACCACCACCTCAGAGCATCTACAGAAACTTAATCCTCAAAACCGAACGGGACAAAGTCTTCAAACCCGACGGGATTCAATCTTCAAAACCGATTAACACTAACTAAATAACACCAACAAATCAATAACAAAACCAACATAACAATCCAGTAAATTCAACAATCGCAAAAAATTAAACCAAGTCTAAAATGCTCCGGAAATCATATTTTAAAACAACTCGACACCCAAAGAAACAAACACCGGTCACACCGTCATCTTCTTGCTACTCGTCACACTCACCTGCAAAACAAAAAGGGGGAGGGACAGGGGAGAGAGGGTGAGTGACAGGGGAATCACTCAGCGAGGGGGTGGGTTGCTAAACACGCAACACCGCAGAATGGCGGAGACGACTGGACTCTTCCTTGTACTGACAAACGGTCAACTTGCCTTGTTGAATCGTCAGGAACTAGTGCTCCATGTTGTCCATTGCCTCACGAGGAAAATACTTCCTGGTGAACTGAGTCCTGAAATCCTCCCATGTCAGCTCATACTCCCCGCGGGTCTTGGCTACCATGCCTTCCCACCAGACTAGGGCTTCTCCCATCAGATACTGCACTGCCAGAGCCCGACGATACTCTTCTGGATGGCGAAGGTGATCGAGATTATGCTCCAGCTTTCTCTCCCAGTCATCAGCGACAATAGGATCAGATTTTCCTTTAAACAATTTTGTCCCCATTTCTCTCAGCTGCCTGATTAGATCCCAATAGGACGGTCCTTCATGTTAAAAGTTTGACAGATGTGACGGAACAAACTGCGGCACTTTGACTCGCGGCGGAGGCGACAAATGGGGTCTACAACTCGGTGAAATACTTTCTCTGGCAACTGTCCTCTGACTCTGAGCTTGTCCTTGGTTGGCTCGGTACCTTGCCAACTCTTCTTCCAAGGTAGCGTTGGCAGCAGCTAGCCTAGCAGCTTCGGCTATGGCATCCTGAGCAGCCCTTTTAGGCAGCGGACCTGTTATGGGTGATTTTGGTATGTTCTTTAGAAAGCACTACGGAAGCTGGAAAACAATGAATGTATGAGTTTTATATTTCGATCTAGGCCAAAGAGATGAAAAGATGTGTATTATTCTCTTAAGACTTAGGGTTTTCAGATCCCTTCTCCTAACCCCCAAGTTTTATATTTATTCATGTAGTTCATCGTTATCTCCTTCAAACTAGGAGATATCGTATCTATCTAAATAAACTTACATGATTATCTACTTATTTAATTGATAAGATAAACACCAAACAATGGCGGCTGGCTTCGGACCTCTGGCCTTGCTATGGCCTATGGCCTTGCTATGGTCTCTGGCTTCTTGCTTCACGAGGGTGTCTGGGTTCATGCTCTTGGGTATTCCCCTGCCTTATGGCCTTACTGCTGTACTCCATTCGAACCAGGAGGAATTCCCAAGGCTCAAATTACTCCCAATAGTTTTCCCCTTATTGCTCAGGTTTGATCTGAAGCTGGGGAATAACATGTTTCCCTCATTGTTGTGGCAAGAAGCCACATGTTGCTTGGCCATTCGTTCGTATGAATTTGTGCTGTTGTGAACCCCTTAGATGTCTGCTTGCTTCCGGCCGGAATATCATTGATTACAGTTGCGATTTCTGCATGAGGTCCTTACTGCTTCCTGACGTCTTGCTTCTGGCTTCAAGACCTTTGAATTTCAAACTCGCAACTTGTGGAGAATCTTGGAAACTGTTGCGATGATCTCGGCCGCCCGTTTAGGTTACATTTTGATTTTAGAAGAAAAGTCAGAGATTGCTCCGAGATCTGTAATATCCCATCATTACACAAATGTGGATAGCTTTACCTCTTTCTCTTTCTTCTTCAACATTTTAATTTCTTTTCTTCATTCTTGCCTTTTCTCTCTATTCTCTTTCCTTCTTCTTGCGAAAAGCTTCCTTTTGGAATCCACATTCGAGCTCTATCCCATTCAAGATCTCAGGTTAGAATCTCCTTCTCCTTCTCCTTTTTCTTCTTTTAGGCTAGGATCCAAAAGACATCTTTAGGATTTAGGGTCCGATTAGGTTCTAGGTTTCTTGCCCCTTTTCGAACCCTAGATCTAAAAACCCAGACCTTCTCAGGTCACAATGTCCAGCTCCGTTGCCGGCTACGATACCTTACTTACTAAAACTAGACCCCGTCAATCTTGCGGGCTAAGAGCGGTTGTTAGGTCATTACAAATAATTAAAATTCGACCCCCAACAAGTTTTTGGCGCCGTTGTCGGGGATTGNGCCGTTGTCGGGGATTGCAACTAAGCTTTAGTTAGAGTTTTCAAAGAGATTTCTAGAATACAAGGACTAGGATTTTATCTTACTGCTTATTTCATTTAACCTTATCACTTTCTTTTGTTTTGGTTTTTCTTTGATTTTCCAAGATACATGATCACTAAATCAAGGAGTGAGCCTTACACAAGACTTCTTGAGATTGATCCAACACAAGTGGAAAGACTACATTCAA
>OVAN01008865.1:0-17632 GCA_900406275.1 Anastatica hierochuntica | reverse complement strand
AGAATCTGTGAACCACGTAAACATTGACAGTGAGAATTTCGGTTCCCACAGCCTCCCCGCTAGCATGGCTTCCACACCAAAGTCCTCATTAGCATTTCCCTCGTAGGGTTTGCTAGGATTTCTTTTGTGGTAGGAGCCAGGGGTCCGGGTGAGACCTGAGTTTTGAATCTGATGCGTTCATGCCTCCTTAACGACCTTTGATGGCGTCTCGTCTAGGATCTGCATCGATGGGACTTTTCTCTTGAATCTTGCTCACCTCTTGTCATCTTCGCCATCATCTTCGAGCGTGTCAGCATCTGTCTCCACCGTCAAGGCTTCGAGAACAGCATTCTCGTCTTCTAACTCCTTCAGACGAGCTTCGTCTTTTTTAGTTTAACCGTGAACATCTCATACTAATGAAACTTTACCGCGATCTGTTTGTGCTCTTGAAGCTCCCCCGCAATCGCCGCACCGTCGACTGTCTCAGGTACTTTCTCTTTGGTTGGATTCAGAGTTACTTCCTCGGACACAAATTTGAAGTTTTTACTACTTCCTGGTTCAGATGAACTGCCAGATTCGCTCATCTTTGATTATTTGTTCTTGTTGAAATCTCCCCCTCCTTTTAGCGTCAAACTGTTTGGGAGATTTTTCGAACGTTCTTTGATGTAGAAGAACAAGAACAAGGTAACCGATAGTTTTAGGGTTTTGGAAGAAGAAAAATGAGCGAAAGAGACAAAGTATGTAAAAGACTCTTCTTTGTTGATGAATAAGAGGTCAATTACAATATAATTTTATATGTGTAAAGTCTCGAATTTTTGGATCCTTGAATTAGGGTTCTTCCCTTTGTATTTATAGCATTCGAGTTAGGGTTTTCCATTTATCTTATGAATAACGCTTGTATTCGAGCTTATCATATAAAATGAATATTTCCCGAGATTCTATATGGCATTTGTCCATATTTCTTAAGATATTAGACCGACTTAGGGGATATCCGTCCTACCACAGCTATGACCACTGCTTGGCAATGGTGTCCTTGGCTATGGCTTTGGTTAGCACCTACAAATAGGGGGTTTATCTATGTCTCCTTGGTCTAGGCTATGGTCGGACTCTAAGGGAATAAAATTACCCCCAACAATGATTATTCTTAAAAATATTATGAAAATATTTGTTAGGTCTAATGATAGTTGAAAAAAGGATGTGTGACAAAGACTTAATTTCAGATTTTGAATGTTGTAGTGAAAGCGATATTAATTAAGTTGTGGTGTAATAAAACGTATACAAATTCTTGTATAACTATTAAATAAATTAAGGTAAGTAAAATTCTTTACATAAATTTATGGTTTAATATAATCGTATTTATGGTATAGAAGAGATTAGGGATGAACAAAATAACTAGAACCAAAACAACTAAATTGTAAAGTAGATTTTGTATCTAAATGAGAAACGACATTAATATCTAAATAGATCATAAATTTCTATACTCGTAAAACCTAATCAATATGAGTACCGAAACAAAACCCACGCAACTTTTTTTACATTGACAAGGATACTAAAATAACGTTAATTTTGTCCTAAAACTTTTATGTCTACACTGGATGCGGACCAACCACCTAGTATATTGTATTTCAAGCCCAACAAGGCATTTGTGTGTAGAAGAGAGTTTTTTGAAACCCAATTAAGCAAATGTTTACAATTATCACTATGCCCATTTAAGATCAGACCTGACCCTAGGTACAAGCCATAGAAGCATCAGCTTCCGGCCTCAAATAAATAAAGTTAAAATCGGCCGTTTATTTACGAAAGGTTCTATAGTTCAACTGGTATAGACCTCAAATACTTCATGAAAAGGTTGTGGGTTCGAATCACAAACATGTGAGAGAGATTAACATTTTAAAAAAAAAAACTTAGACCGGCCCAATTTTTTTTTTTCTTCTAGCCCATTAAACTTCCAGACCAGGCCTATTTAAGATGAAGACATTTGGTACGTCTTTTTTGTCAACAAACTCATTCAATAAGGTTCCGACCAAGTGCCTCCCACTAGGGGAGACAACGCAACCGTGGTGCTTACATGAGAGTAAAGAGAGTTTTTTGACCTTGCCTTTTTGGCAAGGCTGTCTGCGGTGGTGTTTACAACACGAGGAATATAGAAGATAATAAAAACTCGAAAGAAAGACTTCAAAAATATAAAATCTTCAAGCTCAAAGGCAAACAAAGGCCAATCCTCTGGATGGTTCACTAACGAAATTAGTTGCATGCAATCCGTCGCAAAAGAATAATCTAATCGGGAGATCGAAACCAATGACTCCATAGCCCACAATAGCGCCTACAATTCAGCATGCAAAGGGGATTGATTAGCAAGTGCACTCCTAATTCCCACCTGGCAAAGCCTCCCACCTTCAAACCTTGCCCATCCATACCCACTGAAAAAGTGAATCCTTACTCCATGAACCATCTATTTGACACGCTTTCTCACCTGGTGTCAGGGGCTCTAGGGGGCTTGGGTCAAAAATCTCCGTACAGGGCTCCATGTCCTGCTCTTCTGCATTCTCGTGCGTTGTACTCCATAAATTTGCTTCATGGGTAGGGTGGTCCAATATATTCTTGGCTGATTCTCGAGAATTCTCAAAAAAATTTTGTTTCTAGCTTTCCAGATGAACCATAGTAACAAAGGAAAAGAATGCATTTCCGCCTCAGAAGTTTCTACTTTCTTTGTTTCCCAAAATAGGAAATTAAAATTTCCATATATGGAACTTCGAGGGAACACGGATGAAGCAGAGGGAATAGGAGCCAATGCGCAGACTTGCCGCACTGGGGGACATTCATATAACATATGGTTAATTGATTCTTCCGCCCCGCCACAAATTGGGCACCCTTTCTCTTTACAAATATGGTGATAGCCATACATCCCGATAAACACTGTCACACGAAGTGCTTTAGCTTACGTGTTGTTTTTAATTTCCATGCTTGTGCCATAAATGAGGTCACTGTGGGTCCTTAAGCAGGATGATCACATGCACGATATAACTCGTTCGCAGCCCAGTATCCTGATCTTACGGTATAGTTTTCGGAAGAGGTGAAGGACCAACTATACCCATCTCTAGAGAACAAATTTGAGGGTCGAATTCTTAAAATAACTGGATATCATCCTGGGTAAATAACTCCCTTAATTGATCCTATCTCTATTGCTTTGTTTCAGGGTCGATAAGGGCATTCACATATAAGTGAGGATCTTTCTCGGCATTAAGACTCTTTGGAGATCTAGCCGGAATATCAGGAATCCAAGGTTCATTCCACACATTCGTATCCATCCCTGACCCAATCTTTCTTCGAAGGCCCGAGGCTTTGAGGCCGAAATTCTTCTCCAGCCATACATCGGCCGATTTGATCTTTCGACTTTTAACAAATTACAATATTTGAAATATCTTCCCCTTTGGACTCTTCTTAAAAGAGAGTTGGGATATCGAATCAGCCTCCATAATTGTTTCGCTAGCATGGCTAGGTTGAACTCTTCGAATGTTCTAAAACTCAACCCTCCATCCGCCAATTGTATGCATAATTTTTTCCCATGCCAACTAGTGTATCCCACGGCTGTCCTCCTTTGAACTCCACCAAAACTTACGATTGCACTGCTGAGTTTAGGACATATAGCTTTAGGGAGTAAAAAACACGACATTACATATGTCAGAAGATCTTGTACAACTGATTTAATCAACACCTCTTTCCCACCTTTGGAGAGAAATTTCGCCGACCATGAATTGATTCGACTATAAAGACGGTCTCGCACAAAGGCGAAGACTTGAGCCTTAGAACCACATATATTTTCAGGGAGCCCTAGGTAAGTCCCCATTCCTCCTTCTTGGAGAATTCGCAAGGTTGTTTTTATCAACATTCTTGTGCTAGCCGAAACGTCGTTCCTGAACATTACTGAAGACTTTGGGAGGTTAATTTTTTGCCCTGCTCCGTCACCATATCAACGGATAATCTCTATAATCTCCTTACTTTGCGCCTCATTTGCTTTGTAGAAGAATAAGCTATCATCTGCGAATAAGAGATGAGTAATGGGAGGGCTTTCACGTGATATCTGCAGTACCTGGATTCTTCCATACCATGTTGCATCACGCAACTGTGCTACTAGAGCTTCTTTACATAAGATGAACAAGTACGGAGAAATAGGATCCCCTTGTCTAATCCCTCGAGTCGATACTATATGACTGCGTGGCACTCCATTTAGGAGGTTGCGGTACGAGACAGAGGAGATACAACACATGATCCAATTGACCCATCTTGGAGCAAAGCCCATTTTCAGCTTAAGGCTTCTTAGAAAATCCAACTCTACTGTATTGTACGCCTTGCTCATGTCCATTTTGATTGCCGTGTATTTTTTCGACACGCTGGGATATTATCAGTTATTAATCTGCCTGCCATAAAGGCGGATTGTGTCTCAGAAATAAGTTCTAGAAGGAATCCCTTAAGACGACGGCTTACAATCTTGGAGATAACCTTATAGTTCACTTTACAAAAGCTTATAGGTCTAAATCCATGCATCTTCTTCGGTCTTTCAATCTTAGGGATCATACAGATATTTGTCTCATTCAGTTTTTTCTCAGACTGGCCTGTTTCATAAAAACTCTTCATCATATCTATGAGATATTTTCCGACTATATCCCAAAACTGTTGGTAAAAAAGGGCAATCATTCCATCCGACCCAAGAGCTTTTCTTGGTTTGATTGAGAATAATGCCCTTTTAACTTCAAGATCTGAAAACTCTCTTGTTAGAGCACTATTAATTCTTTATGAAACCATCATGAGAACTACCCGGAGAAGTCGGTCGGTATCTCTCGCCCCTGTGGAAGTAAACATCTCCCTAAAGTAATTCACCGCTACTTTTTCTACCGCTGCCGCATTGTCAACCTAGACTCAATCTGAATTATTCAAGCCCAAAATCCGATTTCCTGCTCTCCTTTGTTTGGTTGAAGCATGAAAAAAGCTTGTGTTTCTATGTCCTTCTTTTAGCCAATGGACTCTGCTCTTCTGTTTCCAGAATGTTTCCTTTTCCAAAACTGCCTTACAAAGACTTGACTTCGGCTCTTTCAGCTTCTCATAGGTTGTGTTTTCATCTAGTTGACATTGATCGATACGATCCTTAAGATCTTCAATAAGCTTCTCGGTGTTGGATTTAGCACTCTTTTTCCAAATTGAGATTGCGTTCTGATACCCTTGAATTCTTTGTGGAAGGGATCACTTAATCTTTGGGTGGACGATTCCCCAGCCATTTAAAATGGCTTCTTTTAATCCTGGTTTACTAATCCGACGCTTGTCAAACATAAAAGTCCTCCCAATTTTATGGGAAAATTTTTGGATTCTTGCAACTAAGGGTCTATGGTCTGAACTCCACATTTTTAGATATTCTACGTTTGTATGGGGTAACAGGTTATGCCAATCTTCATTTCCCATAGCTCTATCCAGTCTTCGTTTGCATTTTACCATTCCATTTTGACATTTCCTTACCCATGACATATAGTTACCCTTGTGCAGAAATTCAATTAAGCCACAACAATGTATCATATTACGGAAGGGAAGGAAGGATGCTTCTGATATTTTTTTCTCCCCGTTTTTCGTGATTACCCGTTATTTCGTTGAAATCTCTTATAGTAAACCAAGCTCCATGACGATTAGTTGCAATACGAGTTAATTGTTCCCAAACATATTCTCGGTATTCAATCACCAGATCACCATACACAAAAGAAAAATAAACTCGGTTACCATCAATAATTGTTTCAATATCGATCAAACGATCTAACATAAACAAGAAAGTAATCGGAAAATCCTTAGAAGAAAATAAAGCAAGACCTCAACTCAAGCCAACTAGATCCACAACAAGCAAACTATCAAACTCAAGTGAAACTTTGAGGTCTTATAAGAACATTCGATTGTTCTTAGTGTCCGAAAGAAATAAAAACTTGAAGAGTAAAACGACACATCTCTTCCAGTCGACGAGTGGTAGCTTTAGCACCTGTCCCTTGTCAATTCCATGCTAGTATTGTCATTCGATCGAACTGGGTGGATTTCGGAAACCCACTAGACCTATCAATTAGTAACTCATTTTGAAACTGATTTCTACCATTAATGCAAAACAAGCCCATGTACGGGAGAATAATTGTAGTAACACATACCGACAATTAGGATTAAATCTTTTCATGATGAAGGAAATAATAAGTGTTATACCAATTTCATATGATAAACATTTTAGATCCAAATTTAATTTCTCCATTAGAGAAGGTTTTACAACAAAAATCTGAGAATAGAATGGAACTAAAATTTGGGTTTCCCTTAAACACTCCATAGAAGAGGAATTGGGCTTCAATAAATTAGGCCCATGTACTTGATCAAGGTCCAAAAGATTTTTCATCATTTGGTACGTCTTTCTAATGTTTATCTTCACAAAGTTTATTCCCCACACATTAGTCAGGAAAAAACTGGTAAGAACAAACGGTAGAAGACTAGCAAAATATAAAAAAGTGTGAAGGAAGTTATATATTTAATTTAAAACCAAGAGCTTGGAATCGGAAGATACACCGATCTCAATCTTGAACTTAGAGAAAAAAAAACAAAAGCACACAACTGATTTGATCAATATTAACTAATGGACTTTGGCTCAGCACAAATGTGCCAGCCCAGCTGAAATACTGATGGGTCTACAGATTTAAGAGAAAGCCCATAGAGAAAGTTTGAAAAACTAACTAAGTGTCAGAGAAAACAGCCCATCACCTCTGCCTGGCAGAGAGCCGAGTAGTGGCCGACCAACATTAAATGAAGGGAGCAGAAGAAGAGTCTCTTAGCATTAAATATACCGCACTTCCTTAGCATCAACCATTTCAAAAAGGACACTCGTAATAAATGCAGAGGCCTCGATACCATTTCCAGCTGGTGCACGCGAAGAGAAGACAGGAAGAAAGTTGGGCATGAATCGTGGATTCCACCTCGGCTAGGAATCATAATTATGTCAGATTACTGTATATTTAAGACTACTATAAATATAGAGTTAAACTCATTAAGTATGAGGTTCAGAAAATTAGAGAGAGAAACCGATAACAAGATCATTATAGAGAGATAAACACTTCTCTATCACGTCTAATCAATAAACATCTTTTCAAAGCCTCAGTTAGATAAACGAGCATCACTTAAAAATCTTCTAAAGTTATTTTGTCATGAGAATCCTGACCTTGGCTAATATTATAATTCACCGAGCTCCTACTGTCAATTATTGAAAGAAAGCACCAAAATCATAAAAATATTCTAGGTGTAAAACCGTCCTCGGGATCTTAAAAGTCATATGACCAGATCAAAGGCAGGTCTTCGGTTCATCAGTTGGCGCCGTCTATGGGGACTAGGGTGATCACAATGCACAAAAGATAATCTTGAGAAATCAGAGTCAGCGGAATGGATAAGTTGATGAATGTTACAAGTGACATGATCATATCTGGAAGTGGAGAGAGAAACTCGACTAATGTTGGTGTTGGGGTTATTCCTCCTGTAAGTGTTCTGACCCCGACATTGAACATCGGAAATTCGCAAGAAGCAAGCGTACCAGCACTAAATCAACAAGAAATCAAGACAACTTCTAGTAACTATGGCCTAGAAGCAACCCTTCAGGCAATAATGGGTCGGGTTGAGCAGATAGCTCAACAGACCAATGCTCGGTTCAAATTCCTATCAGTCGCGAATAGAGCTGTCGGCTTTCCACCTCGGGTTCAAGACGAACAGCCTCAACAATCAGAACAATTCATGAACCACCTCAATCGCAACCTGTTTGGGACACCGTCGACTTCTCAGGACCCTGTTCTTAACCACAATACTCCAGCTCAAACTACACCAGTTAATGCCGAGCTTCCTCCGCCATTGGTTCCTCGCCAACAGAACATGGAAGATAGTAGAGACCCAGAGATCGAATTGTTGAAGATCATGTTGCAAGAAATGGGTTCAATAATGCATAAGGCAATTAGTGCAGCTCCAGATATTGATCGAGTTCTAAAAGAAACACAAAGTCATCCGTTTACTGTGGGATCCGAAATTCGCACTGTCGATTTACGAAATCAAAGGAAAGTCAGGAAACCCTAACTTTCCCTGAGGTCCCAGATTTCTGCTGGGCCAAACAACAAAAGATCAGAACGCGATGAAAACAGACGATGGATTAAACGTAAAGAGATTGTAAAGTAAAATTAAACAGAATTCGTAAACAGATAACGAAGTTAAATTAAAACAAAATCGTAAACGAAAAGCAAATCGAAAGTAAACGGATATCGTAAAATAAGTAGAGTAAAAGAGATCTTATTCTGAATTCGTGTGTGAGCATTAACAACTGGTGTAAAGCCATGGCCGCAAGAACTGTCAACGAGAACCCTAGATCTAATAGTGTAAACTTATAAACCTAGTTGAGTCGTAGCTCACTAACGAAAAACGAAAGTCAAAACCCTAATTCTCTAAGTGTTTGGTGGTGACGAATTTTCTGTTTCTCACTCTTCTCCTTAGCCCTCCTTTTATATGCCTTCGTAGGTTAAATTTGTTTCCTTTTCCGCCCTAGATTCGTGCATATCCTTCCGCGGAAATATTCCATTTTTTCGGGAATATTCCATATTCTTAGGAATTTTCCATATTTATCTTCAGACCTTGACTTCATCGTATTTTCCTTTTATCTTTCGCGAACCTCGGGTAGACCGTTGACGCAACTGGACCGGTTCTTGTTCCGAAATCGTAAGTGGGCTTTTGTCGCGTTTTGGGTGTTCATGGGCCGTTTAGCGACAAAGCGATTTTTACGATTTCTTTTGGAGAAATCGTTCTTCATAAAACTATGCGGTGATGGTTTTACGAAATAATAAGACTGATCGTATGGTTAAGACAATGTCGGTGTTCGAGATAACCATTATCGTTTCATACGATCGATACGAAGATTTTACGAAAGGTTCAAGTCTTTACGGTTATTGCCGCGAGACTTCAACGGAGATTCCGATCGAGACAAAACAAGAAACGCTTGAACCGAGATTCGAAAGAGGAGACAATCGGGAAAGCGTGGTCCGGGCGCCCATTGGGCGCCTAGACCGTGGGTCCGGGCACCCATTGGGCGTCCAGGCGGTGGTCTGGGCACCCAATGGGCGTCCAGACTTGCCGTTGTTTGTGTTGATCGTATTTCCGAAGCAACGCGGTTTACCGTCGTTTACGATGACTTCTTATCGCTCCGATATTCGTTCACCGAGGTCTCTCAGAAGTTATTTGGGAATCTTGGTCGTTGATTTCGATGCTTCCATTTTTGACCCCAACATTTACTACTCGGGTTAGAAATTTCCCGCTTCGACACCTCAGTAAGGTAGCTCTCCCAAAATTTGGCATCACAATGAGAAGAGCAAGATTGGCAGTGCCAGCTCTTTGTGAAAAATTTGGAAGTTGAAGCTTTACAATGGTTCTCGGGTTTGAAGCCGAACTCAATCGATAGTTACCAATAGTTGTCAACCACTTTTCTTAACCACTATTCAATGTTCATCAAACAACGAGCTTCAGAAGCCGACCTTTGGACATTGTCTCAGGAACCAAAAGAGCCACTCAGAAAGTTTATTGAACGCTTCAAAAAGGTGGCATCCAGGATTGTTATATCCGATGAAGGGGCCCTCCCAGCACTCCGTAATGCCCTCTAGTATGAGTCAAGCTTCAGGGAGGATTTGAAAATCAATAAACCTTAAACACTAGAAGACGCTCTTCACAGAGCCTCATTGTTTATCGAGGTCGAAGAACAAAAGCTGGCCATACTAAAAATCATTCCTCGGCGAAACAACAAACCTCAAAAGAAAAAGAGAAGGAAAAAGCAAAGGATGAATACGTCGAACCTTGGCAACACTATGATAAAGAATATGCCGACAAGAAAGCACGAGGAGATCACGAAAAAAGGCCTAAAGTTATTATGTATCTCCTTCGAAATCTAAAGAGTTGTCGTGAAATAAGATGATTCGTGGGCAAGAGTGAGATTCAGAAAAGTATTGTCGGTACCAAACCAACTCGGCCACGCTACAGAGGAGAGCCGGCATCTTACAAAGGTTCTGATGACGAAATTCCAGAAAGGAGAAATTGATGTACCTTCAAGGGAGGGAAACATCGAGGAAAAAAGGAATTACATAGAGGGTTTTGAGCAAGGAAATAATCAAGCTCGGCAGGGATATCAACAGCAGTTTCAGAGAGTGTCGCACAATCGGGCAGCTACAACAGTTGAACAAAAACGGGACAGAGTGCATGATGAAGACAAGTTACCACCTGCACCGAGGAAAAGAATCAACATGATAATGGGGGACTCAAAGATTGTTCAGACTCTGTTCGATCTATCAAAGAAGGAGAACGCCTAGTAGTCATTGCAAAAAAGTGGAAACAATATGTTGAAGATAGTCTGAAATTTGAAAACATGTCGATTACCTTTTCTGAGGTGGATGCTTACGGGGTGGATATGCCACACAATGACCCTCTGGTGATCAAATTGATGGTTGCAGATTGTGAAATGACAAGGATCCTATTTGATACCGGGAGCATGGTGAATATAATCTTCAAGGAAACACTGCGTAAGATGGAGTTAACCGCGTATACCGTCAAGCCAAGCCTAAAACCACTAATGGGCTTTAATGGAGAATCAAAATATACATTTGGCTCCATCAAACTTCCAGTTTACGTCGACAGAGTGACTAAGATTGTGAAGTTTCTTGTCATCGACAGACCAGCTATCTACGATATCATTCTCGGTACTTCTTGGCTTCACGCGATGAGGGCAATCCCACCTTCTTACAATTAGTGCTTAAAATTCCCGACAAAGTATGGAATCTTTACAGTGCGAGGAAATCAAAAAGAGTCACGGAGATGCTTTATTGCTGAACACAGACTGAGAAAAGCAGCTCAAGCTTGCCTAATGACCCGACCGGAAATAGAAGAAACCCCAAACAATAGTGACGCGCCAACCAAGGAGATTATTGTGATGATAAACATTGATCCAAAAAACCAAACCAGATGTTTTGGCATCAGGACCGAGCTTCCATATCATCTTAAGGGGGAAATCATTAACTTCCTGAATAGTAAAGTAACAACTTTTCCTTGGTCAATTTCTGACATGCCGAGGATTGATCCCCAGATAGCTTGTCATGAACTGAAATTTGACCCGACCTTCAAACCTATCAAGCAGAAACGGAGGAAACTCGGTCCAGAAAGAGCAAAGGCTGTGAATGATGAGATTGATCGCTTGACTAAGGCAAAATCTGTGGTAGAGGTGAAATATCCAAATTGGTTAGCCAACCCGGTAGTGGTGAAGAAGAAAAACGGAAAGTGGAGAGTTTGTGTGGACTTCACTGATCTTAATAAAGCATGCCCAAAAGATAGTTATCCTCTGCCTAATATCGACCAATTAGTTGAAGCAACAACCGGGAATGAGCTTTTGTCTTTTATGGATGCATTCTCGGGTTATAATCAAATCATGATGAACCCGAATGACCAAGAGAAAACAATATTTATTATTGACTGAGAAACATATTGCTACCAGGTTTTGCCGTTTGGTCTCAAAAATGTCGGGGCCACATACCAACACCTCGTCAACAAGATGTTTGCCAATCAACTAGGACAGACAATTGAAGTTTATATTGATGATATGCTGGTCAAATCGCTTAAGGCACAAGATACATTACACATCTCCGAGCTTGTTTCCAAATTCTTGACAAATAGAACATGAAGCTGAACCCGAAAAAGTGCACTTTTGGGGTTACCTCGGGCGAGTTCCTCGGCTATCTGGTAACAAAGAGAGTGATTAAAGCTAATCCAAAACAAATCTCGGTGATTGATACGCTACCTTCTCCTCGGAATTCTAAAGAAGTTCAACACCTAACTGGCCGAATTACCGCTTTGAATTGATTTATCTCAAGATCAACTGATAGGTGTCTGCCTTTCGACCAACTTCTCAAAAGTAACAAACGGTTTCAATAGGATGAAAAACATGAAGAAGCATTCAGGCAGTTGAATCAGTACTTATCGACTCCTCCCATACTATCAAAGCCTGAGGAAGGAGAGGTACTTTAGTTGTATATCGCAGTTTCAGCCTACGCAGTGAGTAGCGTGTTGGTCAGAGTAGATCGAGGAGATCATAAATAGATTTCCTACACCAGAAAATCCTTGATTGGAGCTGAAGCCCGCTATCGTACTCTCGAAAAGTTCGCTCTGGCATTAATCACCTCGACCAGGAAATTGCGCCCATATTTTCAGTTGCATGCCATCGTGTTCTTTACGGATCAACCTCTTAAGACAATACTGCACAATCCAAGTTTATCAGGTCAGTTGGCAAAGTGGGCAGTTGAACTTAGTGAATATGATATTGAATTTCGATGTCGAACAAGCGCAAAATCACAAGTGTTAGCCGATTTTCTGATTGAATTACCAGCCAAGCTCACAAATGAGTCTCCGAAGAACGATCAGTGGTCCCTGTACATCTACAGGTCGGCACTGAAACACGATTTTGGGATTGGTATTAGGCTCATCACTCCAGATAATGAGATTCTTGAGCAATCATTTCGATTAAACTTGTCGGCGTCAAACAATGAGGTCGAGTACGAAGCTTTATTGGCATGATTATGATGTGCAAAGGCAATTGCGGCAAAGCAAATTCAGGCATATTGTGATTCCCTGCTTATAGCTAATCAAATCAATGGAGAATATGAAGCACGAAATAAATGGATGGATGCATATCTCAAACTAGTGCAAGATTTAGCTAAGGAATTCAAGTCCTTTTCTTTGACTAAGATACCTCGGTCAGACAACTCGTCGGTCGACGCTCTTGCTGCACTAGCTTCTACTACAAATCCATTGGTTCGACGAACCATACCCGTTGAGAGTATAGACCAGCCGAGTATCATACTGCCAAAGGTAGATTGCATGTTTATTGATACAATTGCCGATGAAGACGTCGTACCGCCTGTCAGAACCATATTGGAGAGATGAGATTATCAATTATCTGGAAGATGGGGATTTTCTGGCTTGTAAATGGGCAGCTCGGTGTCTGAAAGCTAGAAGTGCACAATACTGTATGATGGATGGACATTTGTTCTAAAAGAGTTTTGTTGGGCTACTTCTTGCTTGTGTTGGAAAAAATGAAGCATGGAAGATAATGATGGAAATTCATGAAGATGCAGCCGGGAATCACTCAGGTGCCCGAGCTTTAGTTCACAAGGTTCGTAGCCAAGGCTTTTATTAGACGAAGATGGTGGTAGATTGTGAGAAGCATCTGACAAAGTGCGAAAAATGCCAAAGGCACAGGCCAATGATTACCTCCCAAACCGACTACATGTCAATCTCGGCAACTCCATATCCATTTATGAGATGGGCGATGGACATCAATGGACTCCTGCCACGCTCTCGGCAAAAGGAATATATTTTGGTCTTCTTGTTTCACTAAATGGGTTGAAGGTAAGGCGTACAAAAGGGTAACCACAGACGACGTTAAGAAGTTTGTTTGAAAAATATCATTTGCCGACATGGGCTTCCATACGAAATTATTACTAAAAACGAGTCGCAGTTTACTTCTGACAAGTTTGAAAACTTATGTGCACAGTGGAAGACAAGGCTCAACAAATCAACACCAAGATACCCACAAGGCAATGGTCAAGCTGAAGCAACGAATAAGAGGATTTTGGATGGTCTTAAGGAAAGGTTGGAAGCAAAAAGCGTTTATGGGCCAACGAGTTGCATGGTGTTCTTTGGTCTCATCGAATGACTGCACGAACTGCAACAGGACAAACTCCTTTCTCTTTAGCACATGGAATGGAAGCAATGGCACGAGCCGAGGTGTCAATTCTGAATCTCCGACGATCTGTCCTGGCACTTAACGAAAATTTAAATGAAGAAATGATGAGGGAACATCTTGACCGAGCAGAAGAAATTAGGGATCAAGCTCTTCTTTGGGTTCAGAATTGTCAACAAAAGGTTGCCAAGTACTATAACTCCAGGGTCAGAGGTCGGCATTTTGCAGAAGGGGATTTGGTATTGAAAAATGTTATCGAGAACACGGCAGAACGACCGATCACTAAGTTAGGATCAAATCGGGAAGGTCCATACATCGTGTCCAAGATTGTGAAGAGGGGTGTCTACGAGTTGCTACAGATGAATGGAGACAAGGTGTTGCATTTGTGGAACGCCATCAACCTCAGGCGCTATTACTGTTAAACTTCTTCAGCATGCAGCCTCGGTTTAATACTGAGCATAAAAAACGAGGATATATCCTTGTACTTTGTAATTGAACTACGATTGGATTGATTCCTTTCGAGGATACGTAGGCAGCCTCACCGATGTCCAGTTGTACTTATATAAAAATACAAAAAATTTATGATCTTTGAAAAGACTACGTATAAGAACAGAGTGGCCAATTAATTTTACTATCTTCAAAAACCGAGTTATTTCTCGTCAAATATGTCCTACGTGAACTAAACTGATTTTCGAAATACCAAACTCAGGAGATGGCCCAATTAACCCATCCTAAAGTCAAGGTCTTCCTTGTAATATTGGATTCTCATAAATAGGCAGACTGATCATCTGAATGACTAACTTGTTTCTTTAGCTTAAATGCTAAGTAACTAAAAAGTCTAAATGGTCCAATAGATTTCATTAAAGTCGAGCATGTTCTTACAAATAGACTAAGTTCTTATATATGCCTTGATCATTATTATTTTGACTTTAGTGATGCTCAAAATATCTTTTAAGGCAAAATTTGAAATCGTCAAAGAAGTTCATTCATTAAAAATATCGTCAAAGGCCGAGTCACATGTGACCTCGCCCAAAAGAAATTCTAGAAAAAGGGGGGGAATAGCAAAGTACAAAAGTAGAAGTTGAAAGTAGAAGGAGCAGGAACTTAGGGAAGAACCGAGAGCTAGGTTTCCTGGATATTAGAAACAGCCGACCTCATCCCAGCAACGTCGGTTGAGAGAGGGATCCCCGGTTGCTCCCGTATTGACCGAGGAGAGCATCTTCAGACAGACGATGGATATCGAGATCTTCATCATTGAGGTCCACGACCTCCATTTTGTCAAAAAGCTGCTTCTGCGCAGCCATGCTCTCAGAAACCTTGGCCAGGTAGTCGGCAGGAGGATCAATGGAGTATTCTTTCTTAAGATACTCCATTAGTTCCACTTCAGCCTCGAACTTGGCCAAAAGGAACTTCTGGTCCTCGGCCGCTTTTGTCTTGTGTCTAAAGCGTTTGGCCTTAAGAAGGGATGCTTCGTATTGGCCCGAAAGAATCGAGAGCACCTTCCTGCGCTCATTGGCGACCTCACGTTCCCGGCTCTTTAAGAGCCTCTCTTGTTCTCCAGAAAGCCTTTTTCTAAGTCCTTTTTCTCAAGGCTCCAGGATTTCTGAGCAATCTTAAACTCCCTCCTATCCTCGGCTCTGAATTGCCTTTCATCCACCAGTTGCTTCTCCAGCTCGGTAAGCTCCTCCTTCAACTTCCCATTCTTCTCCCTCTCAGCCTTAACAGTGGCCCTTACTCTCTTCTCGGCATCCTTTTCGAATGCTTGCTCCTTAGCTTTGAGCTCTTGAACTAAGTTGTCGTAAGCCTCGACAACTTGATTAGTAAGAGCTCCTGTCTAAAAACAAGAAAGAAAACAAATTTAGCAATAAGGAAGAAGCTTATAAAATTCCTAAGTATAGGACAGCTACAGAAAGAGACATTTATCTCGGTAAAGGGCTTTGATATGTCCTTGAAAAGACCGGAGAAGTGGAGCTTCTCGACTGGAGTCACCGGGAAATCTAGTGTGTTGACTTGCCTAAAAAGGGAGGCACATTCAGTAGCGTCCTCCACCAGTTGAGGACCTTTCAATTGGTTATTGCCCTTCTTAGTCGATGGAGGGCCTTTTTGAGAATGAGGAGCCGCAACTTTTGGATCCTAGGCATGGTGGAATTTCTTCTTCTTCTCCTTGTTTTGAACTCCCTCAGTAGCGTCGGGAGCCTTCCTCTATGTTCTTCTCTTGAGGGGCCAAAGCATTGTCAACCAGAGTACGCTGGTTCTCGGTCTAGTCAAAGGCCTTCAGGGTTGACCTCGGTAATCTTTCTAGCAGTAGTCCCGACAGGGACAATGTTTAAGGGAGCCACGACGGTGGCCCTCTCATGATCAGAAGACCTAGGAGCAGTCTTTTCCAGAACCTTCTCGGCAGATTTAGAAGGATTCTTGGCCGGGTTGGCTTGCTTTTGAGGAGGGGTCTTGGCTAGAGAAGTTTGTTTCTGCAGGTCAAGTTGTTTGGAGGATTCACCAACTAGCTTCTCGGTGCTTTTTCCTTGAGTCTTCTTAGGGTTTTCTTCCTTTTTCCTCATTTTCTTAGAACCTTAGAAGCTGAGTTGATACCTTTCCCATCCTAGCTCTCGGTCTGTATGGGAAATCTAAAAAAAAGAAGAAAAAAGAAATTTTGTTAAATCTTTAAAACCGAGAAGCAAAAGAGCTTAAAGCTGGGAGATTATACCGTTTGAAATTCTGTTAAGGCTTCTTGCAAGTCTCTTAACGTGGATCTCGGGCCAGTTCTGAATGTCGATATGTTGGATGCGCTCAACGTTCTCGATAAATTCTGGAATGAAACCTCTGAGTAGAAAAATTTTAACTGCAAAAAAGAACTGACAAGCAAAAAGTTAGGAAAGCTAATAATTCATTTTAAATGAAATCACTCCGAGACCACTACCAGGGTTTGGATTCCAGAGTAGTCGGCATCTCCTCTCACAGTCGACAACCAGGTCTCATTGACCTTCATGTAGACATAGTGAGTATGCCAATTCTGGCTTTTGGAAGTCTCCCCAGTGATTACTTTTTCTTAAAATTAGCGTAGCAAGTGCCGACCAGGGTTGAGTTTCTCCCTATGCAAACAAACTCGTCGAATAATTTTCGGTTGACATCGATACCGAGCTCAGAACCCATAACGAAGATGCTTGATGTGTTCATAATTTAACGCATATTTAGCATCATTTAGTATGTGTTTTAGTTGCATTTAGGTTGTATATAATGCATTTAGGTGTTAGAATTCATAAAGTTTCAAAGTTGAGTCTAATTTAGGATTTTCGTCTTTGCATTGCATTCTTTTGCATTTGTAGGTATAACCTTTGGATGAGCAACTTGAAAGCTTGGGATGATGGATTCTTGATGCTTAAATGGTAAAGAAACAAAGAGAATCACGAGCCAAGAGCAAGTGGAGAAGAGAGTATATGCAAATAATACGCCATTTTGACGGCAATTGAAAGAACAAGAAGTAGAAGCTGTTAAGGTTGTTGGCCATCGACCTCCAGGTCAATGGCTGGCTACCTAAGGTCGATGGCTGGCAATATCCAGAATAAAAGATGTTGTTTGCTGCCAATGTTGCTGGCCATCGACCCTAGGTTGTCTCCCATCGATCTGGGAGGTCGATCGCTGACAACATAGGCCGAAAATGCCTTTTTTAGGGCTTCCTCACCCCCTTTTAGTATAAATACATCCCCTTAGCCACCAAGAACATTTAGACTACCTAAGCTAGTGTTTTTTGTGTATTCTTCATGTTTTTAAGAGTGATTTAAAGATTTGTAAACACTTTTATGCTTGAATCTCTTTGAATCATTTATGTGTTTGTCTTCTCTTTAATCTCTT
>OVAN01008864.1:0-11868 GCA_900406275.1 Anastatica hierochuntica | reverse complement strand
GTCCAAGCTGGTGAAGTAGTTGAAGGAGAAGCAGTTTCCTCTGCTCTAATAAAACAGATAAAAAGTACAATACCTTTTTTAAAGAATAATTAAAATCTCATGCGATTGGTAACTTACCTAATTATTCAGATTTCATATATATTTTTTAAGGTTGATGGTCCAATACAAAACCTCCAGGTCGATATCAAAGAGGGTGGATATCAAATTAGGCACCGATGTAAGCTTATACACATGTATAAGGACGTTACATTGTTCTCATCACATTGCTCGATTTTGGATTTGACTGCTTCTACATACGCAACCAACCATTCTTATTTTGGCTCTTATGTCAACAGAGTCGTGATAAAAGACTTGAAAGAGAGTATTAAAAGAGTTCATCCTAGGTCTCTCTTGCTTCCAATAAAAGTGATGGACACGACATAGGTATGAGCAAACTCCGAGTCAAGGTTTAGAGGGCTGTTTGAAATGGTAAGCATAAAGACTGATGATGATCATAGTCATGGTGAGCAGAAGCCGCACATTAGAAATAAAAACCAGTACCTTGCACCCCAAGAAATTTATGATGAGACGAGTTTGGTTGCACATAACCTCATCAACCACTTATTCGAGAAATTTACATAGTCTAGAGCCGGAAGAGAATGAAAGAGCTTATCTTGGAGGTGAACCGAAGCCTCAAGAATACACAATTACCTTTTAAAGCTCATTTTAAAGCATTTTTGTTTGTCCTTGCAACATTGTCTAGAATGATAAATTGTAAATTCTAAGAATATATGTAAGTTTTCTGAAGAATGTTAGAGTCTTTTTCGTGCGTTCCTCTAGAAAACCTTTAAGATAACACTTTCATTTTAGTAAACTACGAATTTTTGCAAGGGAAAGAAAGACAATTATTTTATGATACTAATCCGTGAAAAGTCCATAAAAATGCACTAATTTCAATTATCATCAAATATTCTAATTTTTGTTATAAAAATAATAGTACAACAAAATTTTCCCCTCATTTAAATTCGTTTAATCTCAACTATAAGTTTGCAATAACGCGTTAATTATTTCGTTAAGTTCTTTTATTTTTTATTAAAAATTAATTAATATTTAATTATCAAACTATACTAAACTAATTCAAATAAATAAAAAATTCAAAAATCTAAATTTTTTAATGAAATCAAAAGAGCTAAAACTAAATCTAACATTAAATTTCAAATTTATAAGAAGTAAAATTTATTTAAATTTACTGAAAAACAGATAAAATATAGTCAAATATTCTAAACTTACTAAATTAGAAAATAATTTAGACACCTTTTTTCGATAATATTGTGGTGTAAATTTTTAACCAAAATATTATAAAATTATCTTTAATTTAAAAAAAAATGTAATTTTGTAAAATTACTTTTATAATGTACGATTATTTGAAAAATTTTGGGTTAAAATTAAATTTTAGCTCTTTGTATAATATAGTTACTAATATTTTTATGTTTTTTTAAAATATTATGGTGTTATTAACGGCGTCAATTCAAACGGGTAGATAATATATACTTATATATATATATATATATGTATATATGTATATATGTGTTGGTAGAGCAAATGAGTAAAAAATAGTCGATGTATTATTTTGGAAAAAAACTATTATGAGCATGTAAAAAATTCATGTATTAAATTGATAATAATAAATAGTGTTTTTTATAAAATTTTCTTACAAAACTCAAATTTTTAATGTTTTCTTGAGTGTGAGTTCAAAGGTTAGTGATATTTTTATTTATATTTGAAAGCTTATATAAGACTAAGTTTGTTAGTTTATATGCGAACTCGAGCTCTTCTTCTTCAACTATTTTTTTGTGTCTCTTTTGGCTTGGCTCTTTAAAACGATTTACCTCATATTTCAAACATGGAGATAAAATAATGTTATTAAAATAAAATGTTCAGTGTTATCAAATATGTATAATATTTCCAAATTTAATTTGGTTTTTCAGAAAATATGGAATAAATATAACAAATTTTGAAAATTAATAATTTGTTAAAGTTTATTATAGTTATTAGAAGAATAAACAATTTTCAGAGAAATCGTAATAGTTATAAAAATTATAGTTAAACGAGTACAATAGAAATGCATTCTACTTTTACTCAAAATTCATTTTATAATCGAAAATATAAAATTATTTAAAATATTAACAAGAAAATAAATTTGAAAAAAAGTGTATAAGATGATCAATTTTCCAACAGTTGCAATTCTTTATTTGTTGTTATAATTAAGCTTCAACTTTCTCTTCACATTCGGTCTAACTTCATACGTTTAAGGCCATCTTTAATGTATTATTCTAATTTTTTCCTTAAAATAGAGCTACCCAAAATCGAGTGGATTATACTCAAATGTATTATTCAAAAACGAAACATCCAATAATTTTGAAAATATGGAATAAATTTGTTTTCTCTATATTAAAGTTGAACATTGAGTGGAGTTGGAGTAAATCATACTTCTAACTGCACTTTCAAATAAAACATAAAGTGGATAGGAGATTTTTAAGTACTAATTTAACAAATGCCCTCTCTATTTGTAAATAATAGTATACATAAATTATAACACAAAATCCGCGCGTAGAACGTAACAATAAAACAAAAATTACACTGCATTTCTTTCCATGAGATCAACCCTTTTTCACTTCAACCATGGAGGCTTATGTTCAGTTTCATCTCTTTGTTTAAACATAGAATTCAAGCACGTTCGGAAAAAAAGGCTTTATCATATTTTGCATCAAAGAAGTCAAATATTTGAGGCAAGACAATATCCACTGACTCTGATGATATAAGGAAATTCAGAACATAATAAAAAAATCTTGGGATTTTTGTTAGAATTTTATTGCAAAAGATAAATTATATAAATAATTAGTCGACAAAAATTTGCGAACTCAAACTCACAACAACAGTCCGCGCGTAGCGCGGAGATAGTCCTAGTACTATATAAAAGTTGGTGCTACTTGATGCTAAGGGTGTCCACATAGGATTTAAAAACAAAATTTAATTGGTCCACATCATTATTAGAAAAATGGAAATTTACTTCAATTCTACATCTTATAGAAAAATGAAAGTTTTCATATTTCACTTAAAACCTTTGGTGAATAGAAATAATTATATGTACATTTTCATGTTTAAACAAAAATTATCTTAACTAAATATAGAATGTTTTTAAAATAGAAAGTATGAAAAGAAATAAATTTTACATAAGTATAATAAATACATTTATATTAGAAGCAAATAAAAATAAAACATATATATTACAAGTGAAAAAAGTTGTCTGGAAAAATATAAATAAAAATTCAAAAAATCGGTGGTAATTGAAAGTATAACCGCCTGCATAGTATTATAAATCACGAAATTCCATATGTATTATTAGAAGAAACGGCAAAATAATTAAATTACTCAAATATTATATTTTAAATATTTTGTGTATGGATCATGCAATCAAGAAACATAAATTGAAAAGGAGGATAGAAAAGGAGTATATAGTTAGATAGATTTATAGAAGAAAAATATGCGAGTGCTAATGAAAACATAAAAAACAATTACTTTCAAATAAATCATAAGAGAGAATTATTAAATTGTTTGAAAAGAATGTGCGAAAAAACTTGAGAGTTGCGAGAAAGAAATGAGAGAAATATAAATGCTTAAAAAGACATAAGGATAATATGATTGTCGTTAGCTTATATAAAATAAGAGAAGAGTTAAAGGATATGGTAAAAGTCCATATATTATTTAGCAGTGAGAGATGAGCAATTAACAAATTAAGATATATGTACAGTTCTTGAAATTAGATACTCAAAAGATGTTTTCTTAGTAACACTTATCTTTAAAAGATACATTATTAAAAAAAAGTCATAAGAAAAGAAAAATAATGATGAACTTTCACATACCGAAAAAATCATTAAAATGGGTCTTTCAACATTTGATATAATAAAAATTATATCACAAAACTTAATGAAAATAACATAAAAAATCCAATCCTCAATGAAAAAATAAGAAGAAGAGGAAAATTTTAACAAAAAATACTCGAATAATAATGTTCTATTTTAATTTTTTAGTAGAACTATGCTATAGTTTCTCAAATTATGTATTTTATATTATATATGATGTGTTCCCATATACATATATGTATATATATATACATATATATATATATATATATATATCAACATAAAAAGATAATTTAATAGTTTTAATAAATAATATCGATGTTATAAAGTATTTGTTAAAAATATATAAAAAGTATATCCGCGCGTAGCGCTGATTAAAAACCTAGTTTAGTATAAAAAAGACAAACCAAACATTCACTTTAAAGAAATGAATATAGTAGCTTAAAGACGATTGGTACCAAATTTATGTACCCCTCTTATTATAATAATCAATTATTTCAATTAAATTCACAAGAAAACATATCATGCCCGTACAAGGCATCAACACCTAGTTAAAGTATGTCATCCTTTTCAACAAAAAATAATCTACAATATTTCCAAAAATATTTCGAAAGATACATTAATTTTTTATTATTAAAATTTTCTTACAAATTTAAATTGATTTTTATGGAGAAAATTTCGTAACAAGCTAATAAAAAAAAGTTCTCTAAAAACCTTAAATTGTCATCCTCCTCACTATATAAAACTATATTATTCTATTTACCCCAAGCATCTATTTTCCTCCTAATTTCTATTTCTTTTATTTTACATATATTTTTCTTTTCTAATTTTAAAAATTATTTAGTTTTAGTTCATATTTCTTATATTATTTTTGTTTATAATTTTATTTATCTTTGTAGACTTCTAAAGATGTCTGCATATGTAATTAAACCTTTTTTAAATTAAAAAATTTGAAAAAAAAATAATTTGAGTAAAAATGTATATCTATAAATTAAATCTTATCAATTAAAAAAGTATATAAATTAAAATTTCATAAAATTAAGTCAAATTAAAGCAATTAATATCAATTAGGTTAGAAACAACAGATGCATCCGATGCAGACTTCTAAAGAAGTCTGCATATTTAATTAAACATTATTTTTAAATAAAAAAATAGAAAAAATAATTTGAGTAAACATATATATATCCATAAATTAAATCTTATCAATTACAAGGTATATAAATTAAAATTTCATAAAACTAAGTCAATTTAAAGCAACTAAGATCAATTAGGTTAGAGTTTAGGGTTTAGGGTTGTTTAGGATTTGGGGAAATAAATGTGCATGGTTTGTTGTTGAGAGTTTTGGTCTAAACTTTAAGGGTTGAGTTTAGAACTCAAAATTTGTTTGTTATAAATGTTAAATTAGTACAAACAAGTTTAATTACGAATATTACAAAAAATTACAAAGTAAAATAGTACAAACAAGTTTAATTAGAACTCAAAGTTGATCTCTTCCATAACTTTAACTCCTCAGTTCTCGGTTGGGTGGAGCAGACCAGAGAGGTCAGACCTAAAGGCTGAGAGCCTTCCGCCTCGGAGCTTTGCTTCTCTCATGGTACTATTTCTCCACGATCATTTTCCTCTCTCTCTCTCTGGTCACTTCTCGGTTGTGGCATTGTGGTGATCTTTCGGTGTGGCTCCTCTTGGTTGGTCCTTTCTCATGGTGTGGCGTTGGTCACAGTTAGGATTTCGCTAGGTTGGTTTAAGCTTCAAGGTAAAATCTGTTACAACTACTGGTGGCGGAGTGGTGGCAGACTGACCCTTCTGGCTCAATGGAGAGCCAACTACTAGTTCTCAGCAACAGGTAGGCGTGCGTGGAAAGGGGACCTCAGATTTGTCAACTGGATTCAGCTGGTCATGGTGGCAGCGTATATGAGTTCCTTTGGCATCATGAGAGCTTAGAGACTCTCTCTTCACTAGAGCAGGTCCGAGAGTGTGGCACCTCGCGTGTTGCTTCCTTTCCAAATAAGAGCAACGATGGTTGGCCTACTTTGACGTTGTCGTTGGGTGGCAGTGGTAGAGGGTTAGGAGTGGAGAAGTGGTGGTTGGCGGCTGGTTTGTTCTTTCATCGTGGAGTCAAAGAAGCCGATTTTGGTTGGTGGTAGGATGGTTGTGGAGCTCGGAGCTGGAAAAGGGAATTTTCGGCTCAATTCAGCCAAGGACACCTCCACCTTCGTAGCTTGCTTCTTTTCCCGTTGGCTTCACGTCGGACGGACACTATTTTGCTTGAGTTTGGTTTGTTTTCGAGAAAAGTATGAGATCGAAGCTAATCTTTTGGAGAAGGGCTATGAGCACAACCATATCTCTCTAGCTCGGGTCTCATATTTTAATTGCATGCTTTACTTGTGAAGAACGACGATTCTTAGACCGAACATACCACTTTTTAATTCCTCAATTGGTTTCGATTAGGACATTGTAGTCGTTGCGTTTTCTTTTCATATTTCGATGTTGTTGGTAGTTTTATTTTCTATTCTGTTAAAAACTAAAATCGGTATAAAATTTAACATTTTAACCCAAAAAAAATATGAGAGAAAGAGAAGCGAGAGAGCTAATAAAAGAAAATTTACATGTCTGATACGGTATTAGTGATACCATAAAGGTTATACTTTAATGAATACAAAAGGGAAAAATGCCAAAATAATCCCGAACTTTCAAATTTTGGCCATTTAAAGCCCCGCCTTTCACTTAAGCCATTTTAAACCTCAACTTTTTAAAATTGGCCATTTAAATCCCAAATTTTCGTTGACTAAGCCAAAAAAGACCCAACGAAAGTCAACCGTTAAATCTGTTATAACTTCCGGTAAATCCAAAACGACGTCGTTTTGAAAACACTCAAAACAACATCGTTTTGGGTTAAATCGAAAATAAAACTCATAACGTACGGCAACAAAAATCGAACCTCTTACCTCACACACACTACCACATACATTACCAATTTAGCCGGTTAACATTCCCCATACATTCTTTACGCACACATCTATATATCTAATTAGTTTCGCTATTATATAAATTAGTTTAATAATTTAATAAATTAGTTTGTTTAATAAATTTGTTTGATCAATAAATTAATTTGTTAATTAAATAAATTAATAAATTAATTTTAAAATTATGTAATTTTACAAAAATTGAAATTGGATTATATAAGAACTCAAAAATTAGTTTCGTTATTATACAAATTAGTTTAACAATTTAATAAATTAGCTTGTTTAATAAATTGATCAATAAATTAATTAGTTTTAAAATTCAGTAATTTTAATGATTTTAATGATTAAGCTATTTCAAAACTAATTTAAACAATGCATGTCCAAATACTTGCAATTAACATGAAAATCGTTTTGGTTCGAGTATTTTGATGAAAAATCGGTAGGCTTTCCTAATATTTTCGATATTTGCTACTATTTTCGGATTTCTTAATGTATTTTTCGGTACTTTTGGATAGTTTGTATATTGTTTTTCGGTTGTTTTGTATATATATTTGGATATTAAATATAAAAACAATTAATATATTAAAGTTTATTATTGTAGTTCGGGTATTTTCGGATACCCGAAATATTTCGATTATGTTATTCGGATATTGAAGTTTAGGATCTATTCGGGTTTTTTATCGGTTTCGGTCCGGGTTCGGTACCATTTTCCGGGTCAGATTCGGTTCTTCGTTTAATTTAACGTTATAATTAATTTAATTAAAATTACATAATTTTAAAATTAATTTATTTAATTAACAAATTAATTTATTGATAAGTTATTAAAAAATTAATTTATATAATAACAAACTATATAGATATACAGATGTGTGCATAAAGAATGTACAGGAATGTTAACTGACTAAATTGGTAATGTATGTGTGTAGTGTGTGTAATGCAGGGGGTTCGAATCTTGTTGTCTTTCAAAACGACAACGTTTTCGATTTAACGGAAGTTATAACGGTTGACTTTCGTTGGGTCTTTTTTGGCTTGGTCAATGAAAGTTTGGGATTTAAATGGCCAATTTTGAAAAGTTGAGGTTTAAAATGGCTTAAGTGAAAGTTGAGCCTTTAAATGACCAAAATTTGAAAGTCGGGGATTTTTTAGGCATTTTTCCCGAATATAAAAGGAAGGTTGTATTTTAATATACATATACGGTTTCTTCTGGCACAAGATAAACATGTTCAATTTTGGCGCCCTTTCTTAAAATATTACGTGATCCTCACATGTTCAACCCAACCGACTCGACTATATGGAAAAACCCCTTCCCTCTCATCGTCTTCTCTTTAATCCAACATTCTCTCTCTCTCTGTTTTCATTTTCTCGAGAAAATCTAAGTAATACAAAGAACAGCGCCATTGTCGTTCTCAGTCTGACCATGGAAACGGAACCATCAAAGAATATTCAACACGAGGAGAAAGCAGAGAAGTAGTGAAAGTTAATCTCATCGTCTGTATATGTATAATTTTCCAATAGATTTTCTCTGAAACTCGTTTTCTTGGCTGTTGTTATATATATTCTGTTCAGATATCTCTCAATAACTCAAGATGAGACTCGTGAGTCGATGAAACCAGAGGAATCTGAAAAGAAACACAAGGCCATTCGTGTATTAGCTCTCAAGGTAGGTACTTTCAAGAATGCATTTGATTTTGCGTTTGAATCTCTTCTCAATCTTGATTTTAAGTTTTTCAAGAATGTGACTTGTGCAGTCTTTGAAGAAAATCACCCTTTTCTTAGGCAACGTCAATTTAGTCTGTCATCAAGAAACACATGAGCGTTTCAGAGAAGAGATTTTATGTGGACTTCATAATCACTTTCTCGACGAACTCATCCTCTGGTCTCTTCACTCAACTCTTTTTTGTATGTGGCTTACATAAATATCTCTTTCTCTCCAGCTTCATGTTTCTTCTCAACTTTTCAGGAAGAAAATGGTATTTCCGAGTGTTTAGTAATCATCTTGGAGAATCTGCCATCCTGCAAGTCCGAGTTTGAAATCAACCAAGTGGCAAAAACGATTTGTAACAGATGCAAAACGGAAACAGAGTTTCCACCTGAGCCTTCTTATGGTATAATCATCATTGCCAATTCACTCAGAGAAACCAAGGCAAGTCATCCTTTTTTGTTAAAAACCGAACAAGAATCATTAAGGTCATTTCTTGAAGCTGAAGCTTGAAACGTTTTCTTTTGTTGTCACAGTATGGATTCAATCATTTTTCATTTGAGAATATCCTTAAGGTAATCAGGATCAACTTAAAGATGCACTGCAATAAGGAAGGATGTGGGAAACGAAGCTATGTTCAACATGTGATTGATAAACTTCCATCTGTTTTCACAATTGGTAAGCTTGTGAAGTTTACGAGAAACTTATATGCATGATGCATTTAGTTTTGAGCAATGTTTCTTGGTTTTTCTTGTAGCACTTGAGTGGGACAACAACGAGACTGAGAGTGAGATACTTGATACCATTTCTGCTCTGGCGACTGAAATAGATCTTAGTGAGATATACCGATACCATGGTGACTGTTCATCCGCCAAATACCATCTTGTCTCAATGGTAAGGGGACAATTATCTAATTTGTTTTAAATTTTTCCTGTTGGAGATTGGTATGTTATCAGAAAAAACTCCAATGTTTAATACTTAGGTTTGCTTGCATAGAGATCAATTCAATTGTGCAGCTTACGAAAACAACAGATGGATCAGATACTTTCACGCAGAGGATGAAGTAAAGCTTGTCCAGGTTATTGGAGATTGGGAGAGTGTTGTCAGCACTTTTACAAAACTAAGTATTCGACCAGCGATTCTTTTTTTTGAAAACGTAAGTTCATTTCACTTCTTAATTTGCTCATTTTCTTTACCTTAATATCTTGTGTTCCTAATTGAATTGCAGGTTATGAAGAGAGACAAACTGGTGGACTACAGAAATCTGGTGAGCACAAGCTTTTATAAAAGGTTCTTTCAGTGATGCGAGGAGGAGACCAGCTTCCTCGAACGCATCCTTATACTCTTCCTCCGAGTTCCAACAGAAGATCTGCATCAAAAAAATTGCATCTTTTGATATTCGGTTTTCACAAGCTCAAACTCTTAATAGATATAGCCACAAAGTTGGGTGTTTCAAAAAAAGGCTCTTATTACCTGCTTACCATTTGCTCCAAAGTACTTGTCGATCTTATCCATCGCTTCTTTGTCCCACCCGTCATCTACCAACAGATTAAATACCAACCCTTTAAGACCAAACCGACCAGCTCTTCCCACTCTGTGAAGGTAAACCTCGTAATTTGGCTCCCCGGTTTTATAATTATACGGCAGATTATAAATAATGACCAAATTCACCTGCATTATTGTGTTTAACCAAGCAAGAGGCATTATTTAAACTAAGACGCCAGATTTTGTAGAATGGGGATGCAAATAAGAAAGGAAAGCACTAACATGTTCTTGGTCAAAACCTCTTGCGATGACATTGGTTGCAATGAGAACACTAGTTAGGTTGTTTTTGAACTCCTGCACTATTTTATCTCTGTCTGCCAGTGTCATATTACCATGAATGCTGGTGACGTCATACCCCATATCCGTAAGAGCTCTGTGCAGATTAACAGCTGAGACTTTTATTATGGTCTGGCCAATATGCCCAAGATCCATAATCTGATCCTTGATGACTTCAGTCTTGTTTTGGTCCTCTGGGCAAACCACTTTAAACTGCTTCACTGAGCCCAGAGTAAGATCCTTTGATTTCAGGAACAGTTTAGTTGAAGTTGCCGAGAACAGAAGAGCCTGTTAAAATAAAAAAAGGGAAGGAGTGGAGAGAGTCAAGAACACAAGGACATGATCAGGAGGTTCATCACACAAAAGAAGAGAATTTGCGTAGAATAGAGACAACAGACCTGGAAACTGGGACTAAGTCTCTCAACTTCTTTCATTATCTTCAGTGAATCATCCCTAAAAGCATCCTTCTTGAATTAAAAGAAAAGCATGCAAGTTAGAGTAATTAACAAGGTCTGGGATAGATAGAGAGCATACAGTTGCAAGCATGTGGTCGGCCTCATCAAAGACAAGGATCTTCAAATGATTTAGGCTCAATTTCTTGAAAGTCATCAACTTTTAAAAGTGTACCAGGGGACAGGCAAACCTCTGGCTGTCTCAGGTAAAGCTAATTCAACAGCTATCTCAGTAAACTTCCCCATCTTTTGAGCAACTTCCATATTATGTCAATTCGACAACCTTTGTTTTGATCATTACAAGGCCAAGAGAGTAAAAAGAAAACTAACCTGGTTTGACAACTCTCTGGAGCAATAAGATGGTTGTGAGGTGGAGTGATGATCATGGGCAAGGTCTTTGCTTGGATGTTGCTGGGGCTTTCGAATCATCTCAACATACAAGGTTTTCAACAATATACTTGCGGATGTAACCTACGAAGAAAAGCAAATCAACTAAAGATCAAAAGCCTGTTTCTTTCATATCCCTTCCGATTGCGAACATTTCTTATTAGCATACTGTAACAAATGTCCGATTCTATGGGTTCGTTTCATCCTCAACAACATCGCCCGACGACGACTCCCCCTACTGTACGCAGCAAACAAAGTAAAAACCTGTGACTACTGAATTTCAAACCTAAACAAGACGAACAAAGACATTTTAGAAGCAAAAACCTGCGATTTTTCAACCCAAATGCTTCATCATCTAGCTTATCGACCACCGCCATTCTTCGTGTCGTGAGAAAATTATAATTTGGGAGTTCTAAAAAGCCATAACAGATCCGCCATTCATCGTGAGAATATATATATATATATATATATATATACATTCGAGATGTAAGTTTGTTAATGATAATGTAGAGATTTGTATACATCAAATATAATAAAGCAACAACGGCCCACCGGCGGCAGCAACCCGCGGCAGCGACTAACGACAGCGACCGGCGATAATTTTTGTTGCTAGCGACTACTCTATGTATATGTATATATTAAAA
>OVAN01008863.1:0-17634 GCA_900406275.1 Anastatica hierochuntica | reverse complement strand
GGGGCTAACTGTTGGGGTAAAAAATGGTCACGACAAAATCGATGCCTAAAAAGGACTACGAAGATGTTGTTTCTTCCCACGAAAACAAGAATCGCAAGGATATCCTCAAGCTTCGAGAATCTTATCATCATGGTCGTCTCTTCTCGACTAAGTTTCGAGGTTGCGAGTATAATTAATCATGACCGATCTCACACTAAGTATATCCGTCCGTAAGCGCCTAGAGCATCCGAGTGCTAGAGCTAGCATCAATGGCTTACGGATAACTCTTGCAAGGCCACATGAAACAACCTTCGAAGCGATACAAAACCACCAAAAGCGTTAGAGAACCGTGCCGCTTTGAAGAAATGTCTAAACGCTGATAGACGTTAAACCTACGAACGAGTCTTGGAACCGATTGACGACTGAACTAGAGGCCGATCTGGACGTCAATTGGAACCAAGACTGGAGGTCCGTCTTGGCGCCAAGACCAGAGCATGGTCTTGGCGCCAATTGGCGTCAAGACAGAAGGTCTGTCTTGGCGCCAAGACCAAGGCATGGTCTTGGCGCCAATTGGCGTCAAGACAGAGTTTCTGTCTTGGCGCCGGTAGGCGCTGAGACGCGGATAACGTTGAGCCGTAATCCGTTGACTGAACCACGTCCGTTTCGATTGTCATTTCCTTCGAATCATCACTTGATCGTCTCTCGTTTCGTCTCGATTGGAGTTTCCGTCAAACCGTCATGATGATGGTCGTAAGGATTCGTACTTTTCGTGGACTTCGTATCGATCGTGTAAAATGACGACGGTTAACTTTAACACCGGAAGAGTCTAAATTATATGATCGGCCTTATCGTTCCACGAAACTATTACCGCTTGGTCTTACGAGAAACGGTTTCCCGCAATAAATCGTAAAGATCACTTAGCCGCGACACGGCCCAAAATAGCCCAAACCGCGATAACGGTCCACATACGATTCTGGGCGAGAATCGGCCCATCTACGATGACGGTTTACCAAGGTTTCGCAAGCATCTACGAGTCCGTGAACCACATTACATTGACAGTGAGAATTTTGGTTCCCACAAGGATCGAATCCACAGAGACCAAAGGTAGCACATAGAATTTTAGATCAAATAACGGCCTAAAGCGAAAAAGATGTTTTAGTAAAGATGCAGTAAATTGAAATTTAAGAAGCAAAGAAAGCAAACAAATGACTATGGGGTTGTAAATCAATCAAAGAAGAGTTGGGCATTTGGTATTCTGAGGGAAATATTTCATTGAAGACTCGAATTATTGATTAGGGAACATGTTTTAAACCGTCTTGAACTCAAACACAATTGTAGAATTGATCTACTTCCGTAGTATCAGCTTTCTATGCATTAGAAACCTTGAGACTAACTTTCGTTGACTCTCATATTCTAATCATGCATTCTAAACAAGTTTGATAGGTTCACAATTCTCTTAAACATCGACTTCCATTGGCTTAAGATGAATTGCTCATTTAGGATTCTTTCAAGCATTTAAACAAACGCTTTTCATGCGTTAAACAACCTAAGATCAAAAACTAAGTGATCAGTTTAATTTCATGCATTACGAACAATCCTAGATGAAGATCCAATTGATTAAATTCCTAATCATACAATTCTATGTTAAAAATTCATGAATCCCTATGTGAGAACCCAAACCCAACAAATAAACTACTCACTCATGATCAGAGAATGAACACAAATCAAATCAAAGAGAAACATCATTGTATTAATCAATAAACAAAGAATAAAGTTCAGAATTCTTCTTGGATTCGAAGTACGGAAGATGATTCTTCTCCTTATGTTACAAATCTCTCTCTCTTTCTCTCAAAAACTCAGAAAATAGCATAATGATACAGGAAACACGAGTTTATGTTTTAGTAATGAGATTCGGTTCAAGATAACATCGATCTGGTTCTTCGTAAAATCGGTCCGAGAAACAGGACAGGGATCGATCAATCTTAAGACAAAGATTGATCGATCCTTGTCCATCTGTTTGGATATTTTTCAGCCTTCAAGAAAACTTCCTTCGATGCTTGAAATCCATTCAAAATGCATTCTTTTTGCACATCCAAACTTGATTCCTGTAAAAACACTAAAGAACACAAATCCACGCCAAAAAGATCCGAATACATACTAAAACTATAAATCTTGAATAAAAACGATAATAAAACCATTAAAATACTAACACATCAATCATACTACCAACAAACCCTCAAGAGAGACTAAGGAGACAAGACGTCACCTTAACTTCGTTGAAGAGGGCCGAGAATTAGCAGAGGAAAAAATTAACAGTCACCCATCCTAAGATCAAGAAAATTAGACCCCAAGAGCCCCAGAGGCTCACTTATCCATTATGTTTTCTCTCTTTTATGTTATCTTAAATATCGCCCTTAGGCACTATGTCTTGGCATGTTTTCGCTTTCTATTATTCTACTCGCCTACGAGCTATAATCTAATAATGCTTTTGTTTTCGTGAAATAGAAAATCCTTTTGCCTCTCATAACATGTTGTTAGAGATCGCAACGCTCCAAGGGGAGCACCACAAAATAATTTCCCTATGATACTTCAAAGAGAGAAATGTCTTTACCTTGGTTTTCCTCTGTAGAGCGGCAACAACGGAAAAATAATAATTTGTTCCCCACAGGGAACAATTCACAACGAGACAGAGAGTGGCCCTTCACGGGGCCAGAGTGATGCATCGGCTACAGAGTAGAGATTGACCCTCCACAAGAGGGCAAAGTGCTGCACCGACTATCCAAGAGAGGGCCTGTAGCGGTGTGTTAGCTGATCACTAGCATGCTCTATACATGCTTACCTAGACGTGGGGAATGGAAGCCTTGGAACATATATACTCTAGGTAATCCCACCAAATACGACTACAGTCGCAAACAAAGCTTAGAGTGGCCCTCCACAAGGCGGCAGAGTGCAAAGAACATGACTACGGGTCAACCAAACATGACAACAGTCAAAAAAAAAGTTGAAAGTGGCCCTCCACGAGGGGGCAGAATGTAGTAAACATTACTATGGTCATCAAAAACATGACTCTTGTCATCAAACGTGACTCCGGTCACCAAAAACGTGACTCTGGTCATGAGACGTGGTTTCGGTCATAAAACAACACATATGACCACCATCATATCTCACAACTCCGGTCAAAAATCACGAGTACGGTCAACTCATGACCCCGGTCATCCAATCAACTCTGGTTACAACTAAAGCTAATAACAAACCCCTTGACTTTGGTCACATCAAGGCTATGTGCTTAACTAATACAACAACCACGATCGCAAAAGCTTTTAATCTTTGCAGAAAAGATGACCCCGATCACGAACAAAATAAATACCCCTGACGACCAAAGTCAAGGGGCAAACCTCTCTATACAAACCTCGAGCATGGTATAACAACTACACTTGGACTGCGGTCATATATTTCCTTTCCCTAACCTTGCCAAGCATCAAGGAAAGCTGTGCAACCACGCGAATGATCACATTCATGATTATCCTTGATAAACCTTGGTCAGGGGGAAGTTAAAGCTTCACATCCTCATTAGGATCAGAGCAATCTTAATAAGGCTCAGGTCCAAAAATAGGGAAAGTCCTGTCACCCTTTTCTATGTTTATTTGCAATTTTTAAAATATCTTCTCAACATTCGTCACAAACCAAAAAGAAAAATACCGCTAACAAGAGTCCTAGCTGCCTAAGTCTTCTTTCTGTTGTAACTAACGATTGATGCACAAATCAAAGTATTCAGCAGAAAGGTCAAGGCCCATGCCCAACAATACCACCATCGATCAAATTCTACCCTTCCTATGAGCAAAGAAAAATTTTCAAATCTCCAAAACAATCTGACCTACTATGCTTCAACAGCAGTTATGGAAAGAAATGCGTTAATATCGCCAAGGTCTAAACAGAGAACCCGACGTTCAAGTTTAAAAAAAGAAAAAGCCGTCATGGTGAGCAAACCTAACCAACACAAGGTCATCGCATTGAGAGACCTGCGAAGAGTTCTTAAAAAGTCCAACAACAGGCGGCAACAACAGAGGCATATTTGTTCAAAAAAGGAGGGAGGCAAAGCGATCAGTTTGCCTCCGCGGTAGCAAGCTCTTCTTGTCTCTCTCCTTAATTCTCTTGGGACTAAAGAACGACTCAGAGGAAGTTATAAGCTCAGGAGCAAGAAGAAGAACATCATCATCATCGAAAGACGGAGGTTCTTCTCCTCTTGCCGCGAAATCATAAGAAATTACATAACAATATTTCCTCTGCTCCACAGCTGGCTACCACGAGCTACTTTCTTGCTGGTACCACTTACGCATCAGCTCCCAGCGAGCCATTATCTTGGCGCCATACACGACCATCTTTATCTTATCCTCGAATTCTTTTGCCCCAACCTTGAGCTCTGTGATCTCCTCTGCTTGGCTCTTCAACTCTCTATCTAGATCATCCGGCTCCAAGCGCGCCTCATAGCCATTACCTTCCAAGGCCTCCACCTGAGCCTTTAGATCACCGTTCTCCTTGTCTCGAGCGGTGACTAGCTTCCTCACCTTGGCTACCTCCGCCTTCTCCTGCTTAAGCTCTCCCCAGGGCCTCCACAATTCCTTCGACCTAAAAGCACAGTGACATAGTCTACATGGAGGAAGAGAAAGAAATAAATTTCATGAAGACAGAAGTTCATCTTAAGCAAAGATTAATTTACGCCTACCTTCAGCATGTCAGCATTTGAAATCTTCAAGATCCAAGGAAGATCATTTCTCTCCTTAACCTTGTCGTCCTTGGGGAACGCCTTGACCTCAATTCATCTAAGGTCTTGTTGTGGTTGGGGAGAGGCTCATTAGCAAAGATGAACACCACGTCTGGAGGACAGACAAAGAGATCAACCTAAGCCTTCTTCTAAAGCACAAAAGCATCCTTCATTGTCTTACGCTTGGAAGAAGACACGGCCTTCGCAGACAGGGTCTTCCCCTCCTCAGCAACCATGCTCAACCGTTCTTTCTTCACCGACATCTTCTTCTCAGCAACAACCTTATGCATCTCGAAAGGATCAACATCGTCTCCTGACATGTTTCGTGCAAAAAGAAATGGCACTAAGTTACTACACAAGCTCTCAAATAGAGGAAAAGGGGCCTAACCCAACTTACCGTGGATACTAGTGAAACCTAAAGCCTCTTTGGTAATCAGCAAAGTGATCTGACGACGCTCTAGAGGCACCTTCCCCATTTCCTTCACCTTACTCGCACCGCAAAGCTCCTTGGTAAGAGAAGTCTCTGCAATAAAATAATCAAGGAGTTAGAAGCCACGCCAATTGCGTTAAAAAGCGCTCCTACATTTTTGCTATACACTTGTTGGGTGCCAGACAGTGGAGAACCCAGGGTCTAGGGAACCCAAGGTCGTCCTCAACTCTCATTAAGGCATTGTTAAGGAACCATTGCTCGTTGTAAGCCAAGCCTTCCTTCTCCTCCCTCTTCAGATCCTCGACCAAGATGACAGATCCAGAACGTTGTGAAAGTAAAACTTCCCAGGGTGACTAACCAAAGGAGCAAAATAGTAAGAGTAAAAAACTTTATCTGTCGCAAGCTCAATCTTGTTCAACTCCCCCAACACCTGAAGCGCGATCAACGTATTCCAAGTAACAAGGTTAAGTTGACCATGAGAGACTCCAAGGGAACTTGCTACCTCTTCCATGAGACGAGGTACTTTGTCCCTTAAGCCCATATCGAAATAGGCTTTGAAGATGACTATCTTGTTTCGTCATGAGTCTAGGATCATGTCACCCGAACCTGACCACCACAAAAGCACTGATTCAAGCAGATCATACCTCCTTCTGAGTTCCTCTAAGCCGAATATCTGCATCGGGAACTCTTGCGATGCATGTTTCGCTGGGATCACTAGGATCTGAGAGGAAGATCTCTCTTCATCAGATAGATTCAAAAGCGAATCGGTGAAGGACTCGACCTCTGAGGAATGACGTTGATTTTGGTGAACCTTTCACCCATCGAAGAAGAATTGGAAGATATTCGTTTCTTAATCTACGCAAATCACAGACTCACAGAAATGAAAATATACAAAGAACCTAGAAAAGATACAAGGGATCCTCGTTCAAAACCAGAAAGGCAAGGTGAGATGTTTGTTTACCTAGAGTCGCTGAAGCTAGAAAGATCAAATGCGGATGACATCTCGCTGAAATGGAGCAAGAAGGCGAAATAAATTCTTTGTTGTAACCTAAAAAAGAAAAAAAATGAGGAGTTGTTAATAGTTAAAGCAAAGTTTTTGGGCTCGAGCTTGGAGGGCACGCCCAACTACGAAGATACGTTGGTCCCACAATAAATCTGACCAAGGATATGGTCAATAAATGATTACTTTTCCTCGAGAAGCTATAACAGTCTTATCCTCAACTACACCAGCGAAGTTACCAAGGATGCTACCCGAGGTCAAAGCAGCGACTGATGCCGCAAAAGATTATTAGACAGCGACATATTTTAGTCATGACTCAGCAAGCAGAAGCATAGCATAAGGGGAAAGCTATTGGGGTAAAATAAATAATCTTCGTTATCAAAAAGTCAAGCCACACTCTAAGCAGTGACTTAACCAACAAACAAAGCAAATAATGAAACAATATCAAGAGAAATACTACCAAGGATTACGACAAGACTGGCTACCCGACGAAGGGGCATAGGAACGATGAAAAGGGAAAGATTCCCCTTCTATTGTTCTGATATCCACGATGGTTGCATTGAGTGAGAATATAGGAAACATTCCTACATTGGAGATTCTCATAATATTGCATGATTCTACGCGATATTTAGGGGAAATATAAGGGAGATTTGACCTTCATCATCCTCGTATATTCAATGACTTATTCACATATTCAAAGACTTGTTCACATACTTAATACAAAACCACACTTTTCGACCACTTTTCTATCGTTTCCTTGCTTAAATCTCTCTTTTCCGTAGTGGCACAACGGGCTGACTAAAATTTACCCTAACAACCATGATAATGTTGCGATAATAATTCTCTCATCAAAAGATTGCATAATTTCTTAAGAATCATTCAAATCTAAACATATTTCAAAATATGCATCAATTAAAAATAAAAAATAAACTTCATTTTTCAAGAAAACTAGTTGATTCGTCCGTGCCCCGCACGAGCTTGATGAGTTTTCTCCAATTTTTTTAAGAATAAGCAACTATTATAATGTTGGCTATGTGTATTCTTTCCTAGTTATGTACTTAGAGGAAAAAAGAGACGTAAAAAATACTTCTTAGTAGTATTCTTCTTTATTAAACAATGGAGAAAAGATCAACGATGGAAAAAGATCAAAGGAGAATTGCCCTCATTCATCATTTCTATTGGGCACACCTTGCTTACTTGGAGATGGTGCTCAAACAGTTCACAAATTTTTACAAAGCTAACTTTGTACTCGTTAATACCTTATAGAAATTCGACCCTCATGTTGGTCATTTCTAAATTTTGTTTCCTCTCTAGTTAAGTCAAATGTACTTTGTCACTAAAGAAATTGGTTATTTCAAAAATTATTATGGCTAGAATTCGTTATGTAGGCATTGACTTTAGGGTTCCCATGGTGGTTATGTGTCAATGGACTGACAGATGAATGCAAAGTACATACAAGATGTGTGGAAAGCAATGATTTGTGTGAAGGCAGAGAAAGAGATTGAAATATAATTGCTACTATCTAATAATTTCTCTTTTTTTCACCTCACTTAATTGTCTTTGCATGCAACTGTTTTTTTTTAAACTATATAACATATATAACATATTTAGTTAACGTTAACATTTAGTTTTATATATTAACTATAGTTACTTCTATATTTAGCTTTTATTCATAATGGCCTCCAATCCAACATGTTATGTGTCTATTCTTTTCACAAAAGAGCGAGATGTCGATTCATATTTTTAATTTAGGAGAATAGTGGAAATAACAGACCGTAGAGCTCATTGGGCCTCAGTTAAACTCCATCATCGTCGCGTACCAGTCTAGAAAGAACAATCGATAACAGAGTAAAACCATAATTCTCTTATACTTCTACTTCGTACGTAAGGCATGATCATATTTCCAAAATGTTAACTCTCTACAACCCAAGCACGACCGGTTAAAAAATTAAAATGAAAAACTTATGACCTCCAATTATGAAACTTACTATATATAAAAGGAAGAAGCATGAACACCACTGTACAAGGTGCTCTTGTTGTTTTGCTCTGAGTGATGAGAGCACTTCTTTAGTTCTCATGATTTTATTAATTTTCATGTCTGTTTTGATGAAGAGAGTGTTGTTGCTTGGCGTTGAAGGAACTAAACCTACCTTACTTCTGATGATGATGATGATGTCTTCTTCTAGGATGAGAAGCTCTAGGGATGAAAACACCAATCCCTTTTATCTATTCATCATGTATTCATGCATGCTACACCGTGAGCTCCTTTCAAACAAGCTTTAGCTTCGCTAAGCTCGACTGTTTCTCTTTGTTCTTGAGAGCAATGCCAAATACAGGAGAATCTTGTATAATCCAAATGATACACCGACGTAGAAACCAAACAAGATTTTGCAAAAATTACCCATTAAACTAACAACTCATGATTAGTAGAAAAATAATCACTGATTAAATTTTATGTGCATGTTTCAAATTATCTATAGTAAACAACTCTAACCTCCTTAATCGTCTTTAAGTTCCACCTTTGTGTCTTGTTTGTAAGTATAATTAGCCAATCATTTGCTCTCAAACACTCATAGCTTCGTATTTTCTTTTAAAACGTATAAACCCACCAACCTTTAGTCATCATCTTCACCAAGAAATCTAACTTGCCTCTAGTGTTATCTCTCCATGTCTTAGAGATCACATATGGATAGTATTCTCATATGAGATCATATTGCATATATTTTAATTTATAGTATATAATTCTGCAAATTTTGGATGTGATCAAGAAAACAATATATTAAGTTATTTGAAAAAATAAATAAATTTTGAGATGGATTATAGATTCGACCAATATTTATGGTTTGAGATATAATTAGTGAATTAACATTATAAATTTATATCAAGTAAAGAGATATTATCGAAAATTAGTCATGTAATTATAACATGCAAACTCAATATTTAGCTCGTAAACTCTAGCCTCTATTTTAACTTCTGGAAAAAAAATAAAAGTAATGAAGAAGTCATGCATGGAGGATGTTGATCATAAACCAACATTGTTAACATAATCCTATGAATGAGTATTAATTGTTACTTATTTCTATGACATTATTATTAATTATGAAATGTTTTACTATGTTTTGTAAGACAATTGCACATTCAACATGAAGAAAGAGATACAAGAAAAAACTTATAGTAATCCTACTTCACTAATCACACTTTATAAACGAAAGCAGTGCAAAACAGCAACGCCCTAATCAGGTAACATGTACACAACAACACTTCAACAATAACCCTTTCATAGATAAATATTAATCGGCCGATAAAACTTACATGCTCCAAAATCTCATGACGTCAAGAGTCTCTAGATCATGAACCCAATCCGAGAGCAATTGAATGCATTAGAGAAGCTTACAATTCCTGAAGAAAAAGTGGTGAGTTTATTATTAACTAACCAGAATTTCTATAAGCAAAAACACTTGTCAAATGGATTAAAATACCTTTGAATTTTTTGGCTATAGCCAAATGCATAACACATACGATCAAAGAGCTAGTATGTTGCTATACATATTGGACCATAGAAGTTCTCCCCATAATGTGCACAACAACTGCAAATCACTTCATAATCCAACAAAGTTTGTATGCAATACAAAGGGAATTTAAATCCTAAACATCAAAATCTGGAAGACAACAATTACATCTCCTTATGAAATATAAGGTGGACCTTCTTTGTGTCCACACCCCTTACATTCAGATCTACCAAAGGACTAACGCTAATTACGTGATCATCATAACATTTATAAGACTATTGTTCAAACAAAGACCATGCAATCAATCTATATTACACATACAAACTTATTCACATGCCATGTAGAGGCCGAAAAAGAATTACCAAATAAGATGTTGATGCATTTTTTAAGAAAGGATATCCGAGAAACCAACATAGTAATAAATCTGAGGTACTTGAGTTTGAGGATTCTCCACTGGATAAACATCAATTGTATTGTACGATAGAATACCACCATAAAAGGTAGATATTGGGTTACCTTAAAATTGCATATTGTGTTAGAATTATTCAATCTATAAACACTAAACCATATAGTTCCTGATTAATAAGAACGAAAGCGGAAGCGTACCTGATGAATCCATACTTAGAGATCTGAATGAATCAGGGAATGAATATTCCAAAGCAAACCCCAAATGACTTTAGTTCTCCGGTGATGGGGATGCAGAGAGTTTCTGTATTTTCTATTAAAGTTGCTTTGATGACCATAATCCTTTATTTATAGATAACCAATTTCTAGTTCGGCCCCTCATCAAACTAGAAATTGCCAAAGGTATCCACATATTAATTATTCATAACATTTACGCCATTACCTTTTCTTTATCACAAAGTGACCACTACAAAATAGGTTAATTAATTAATGGCCCTAACACATTTAACCTTAACATGTTTGACCCCACCTAATGATTCTTACAATCTCCCACTTGGTCATATATGTGCCTGAAAATGTAATAGACTTTATGATCTCAAATATGCCATTAATTCCGTGAGCATAAGCCAGTCTCATCCATTGGCAACAACAATATAGGATCATGGCAGCTTTTGTTATATAACTCATAACTAAACCTTCCATGGTCACTGAAATCAATACCATCAAATGACATAGATCAATTATGAAAAATGTGGCATGAAAGTCACATGAAAGGTGGTCAGTACATGTCGATTTTTAACTGGTCCTACTTTAGTGATATCCTTTAACCTTATTGTAGAAAGTGTAAACCGAAACTTTATTAAAACTTTATTTCTGATCAGAAAAATGTGCATAGCACAACCAATACATACATTGAACAAAACCAAATGACAAACTCTCACTAAATTGAATAATCCTCAAACACCGAAATGCCCATTCGAGCAATATGCTCGTGAAAGACCTTAGGCACAATACCTTTTGTAAGAGGATCTACTAAAATAGAGTTTGTCCCCAAGTGTTCTACGTAAATCTCTCCACTTTGTACCCTTTCCTTTACGACTCGGTATTTAATGTCTACATGGTTAGATTTTACCGAACTCCTGTTGTAGTTGGAATACAAAAAAATTGCCTTATTATCACAGTATAACTTTAGTGGTCATTCAATTCCTTCCAGAATTCGCCGCCCTGTGACAAAGTTTTTCAGCCAAATTCCCTGACTAGATGCCTCATAAACTACTATCAATTCTGCTACCATGGTGGAGGAAGCTACGAGTGACTGTTTTTCACTACGCTAAGAAATAGCTCCTCCAGCCAACAGAAAGATATATCCCAATGTAGATTTTCTACTATCTTGGCATCTAGAAAAATCAGAATACCCGATGATCTCAAAATTGTCTTATCTTTGATATGTGAGCATATAGTCATTTTTTCTCTGCAAGTACCTCAGAACCCTTTTAGTTGCTTTCCAATGGTCCATGCCTAGATTGCTTAAGTATCTGCCCAAAACTCCAACTATGTACGCAATATTCGAATGCGTACAAACTTGAGCATACATTAGACTCCCTATTGCCGATGCATAAGGGATCTTTTGCATCTCCTGAATTTCTGGATTTCCTCAAGGGCACTAACTGAGACAAAATTTGTCTCCCTTAGATACTGGGTATCACCTAGTTTGCAATCATGCATGCCAAATCTCTTAAGTACTTTATAGATATAGCTCTTTTGTGATAATCCAAGAATTTCTCGAGAACGGTCTCGATGAATCTCGATTCCCAATACAAAAGATGCTTCACCAAGATCTTCCATCTCAAAATTTTCCTTAAGAAATCTCTTGGTTTCAACCATCATGCTCATATCATTAGAGGGCAATAGTATGTCATCGACATATAAAACCAGGAAAATACACTTGCTCCCACTATAATTTTGATACACACAATCGTCAACTAAATTCACCTCAAAGCCAAAGGAGATGATAACCTTATGAAATTTGTGGTACCATTGACGAGAACCCTGTTTGAGCCCATAGATGGATTTTTTAATTTGCAAACCATATTCTTTGCATCACCTAAGACAAAGTTTTCTGGTTGCTCCATATAAATTGTTTCATCAATGTCTCCATTGAGAAACGTTGTTTTGATATCTATCTGATGAAGCTCCAAATCATATTGTGCAACAAGGGCAATGACTATCCTAAAAGAATCATTCAATACAACTGGAGAGAAGGTTTCTTTATAGTCAATCCCCTCTTTCTGAGTATAGCCTTTAGCTATTAGACGAGCCTTATATCATTTCACATTACCATTCGACTCATTCTTGGTCTTAAATATCCATTTGCAACTAATATGTTTCTTTCCTTTCTGGCAACTAAACTATGTCCCAAACCTGATTATCTAGCATCGATTGATACTCCTCATTCGCTGCTTCAGTCCACTTATCTGAGATGGAACTACTCATAGCCTGAAGGAAGTTCATAGGATCATCTTCCATAAGAGTTTGATTTTCCTCATGTTTCATTAAAAATACTATGTAATCATCCAGAATAGCATTTTTCCTTACTCTGGTGCACCGCCTTAAAGAAACTTGATCTTGTTGCACTAGCTCTTGAGGATTTTGAGTTTGACCTTCATGATCGATATCATCGACATCATGAGTTGGAGGAATAACTTCAGTATCAACATGAGGAATAACTTCAGTATCAACCTAAGGATCCGGATTTGCTTTATCCAAAGCAACTATATGAATCGGTATAGAAACTGAAACCGATTCTTCCTCAAAGATAATATCACTCACTTCGTTTCTCCCCAAACTCAACATCCTCAAAGAACGCAGTTGTTCCCATCTCAAAAATATTCTTTACAGTGGGATCATAGAACTTATAGGCCCGAGATCGCTCAGAATAACCAATAAAGTAACAGCTAATAGTTCTTGAGTCTAGCTTCACTTCATATGGCTTATAAGGCCTAGCCTCACCTGGACATCCTCATATCCGAAGGTGCTTTAGACTAGGTTTTTTGCCACTCCAAAGCTCATAAGGGGTTTTATTAGTTGCTTTAGCTGGTACCCTATTAAGAATGTAAGTTACAATCTTAAGTGCCTCTCCCCAGAGTGATTCAGGTAAGGTAAAATGACTAATCATACTCCTCACCATGTCCATAAGAGTGCGGTTCCTTCTCTCAGAAACATCATTCATACTGGGAGACCCATGCATAGTGTACTGAGGCACAATTTTGGATTCCTCTAGGTATTTGGAAATGGTTCTGGACGTTGTTCACTTGAACCATCATATCTACCATAGTATTCACCACCACGATCAAATCTGCCAGACTTTATTCTTCGGTCAAGTTGGTTCTCAACATCAGCCTTAAACTTCTTGAATACGTCCAGAGAATCTGATTTTTTCATGAATAAGAAATAAGTATGCATATCTAGAATAATCATCAATGAATGATATGGAGTACTGTTGACCGTTCCAAGATGGAGAAGGAAACAGCCCACAAATATCCGTATATATCAACTCAAGGACTTCTGTAGCTCTATATGCACCAAATTTCTTATGTTTGGTCTGTTTTCCTTTAATGTAATCTACACAGACATCACAATCATTTAAGTCAACATAACTCAATATACCATCTGACACAAGTCGCTCAACTCTATTTCTTGAGATGTGACATAGGCGTTTGTGCCACAGAGTTCCTGAATTTGAATTTTTAAACTTACGTTTAGTGCCCCTTGATTCAATACTTAAACTTTCCTCATTAGAGTTTAAAGTGTCAAGCATATAAAGACTATGATCATCCAAAAGTTTATCGGTTCCAATAAGAACTGAATTTAAAGACAAAGTAGCTTTTCCATTCCCAGTTAGAAAAGAATAACCAGATATAATAAGGACCAAAAACCAAATTTCGTCTTAAAGAAGGTACAACCAAAGTGTCTTTCAAATCAAGAAAATAACCAGTACTAAAAAACAATCTAAAATGCGCGACTACCTCCACATGCACCGGAATCTCATTAGCCACATGAATGCGTCTCTTAGCATCAGTTGGGTTTTGGTATGGTAGGCAACACTGAATTGAAACACTCATGTTAGTAGTATCAGTAGAGTCTAACCACCATGTGTTTCTAGGCACTTCAATTAAGTTCATTTCTTAGCATGCCAAGAGTGGTACTTTTGGTAGCCCTTCTTCATGTGTCCACCCTTTCTGCAAAAGAAACAGGTATCCTCAACCTTATCCTGTTTTTTTTTTTGGCGGAAAGCTTAACATCATCATTCTTAACAAGCTCGAGTTTCCTTCTTTTACCCTGACCCTTAAAGGTGTAAGCCACATGAACACATGCAGTCTTTTCTTGCTTCATTCTATCTTCCTCTTGCACACAATATGCAATGAGCTCATTAAGAGACCACTACTCCTTTTGTCTGTTATAACTAGATTTCAATTGATTGAACTGGCGAGAAAGAGAGTTCAAGACAAAGAAGATGAGCACTTCAGCTGGAAGCTCGGTCTTAAGTGTCTTGAGTTTTGAAAGAATGTTTGACATTTCCAAAATGTACTCCCTTATGTTTCCTTTGCCGTGATACCTCATCGTACTAAAGCGATGCAAACGCATGCTTATTTCCACCTTATCACTTCTTGCGAAGTGCAAATCCATCTCGACAAGGAACTATTTGAGATCATTGATCTCTTCACCACCTCTGTAGGTTTCTAGAATGTTTTCTTTAATGATCATCAGACATTTTCGATTGGAATGCTCCCACTTCTCATAGATAGACATATACTCAGCAGTGCTGGTATCCATAGGAGAAGCAGGTTGTTCCATCCTCAGCGCAAGAGCAAGATCCCTACACGCAAGAACAATGTTAACTTTACTTTTCCACTCAGTAAAGTTAGAACCCGTAAGTTTTGGAATTGATCATAAGTTGGCAAATAGAGTAGCAACATTTTTATGAAAAGAGAGAATAAAACCTAATTAATGACTCACTAACTGAAGAAAATCAATAATAAAAGTCAAACAATTGTACATATGCCATACAAGATATCAAGTGTACATTAATATCAAGTCTTTGGACAGTAATATTAACTACTAGCAGTACTCTTGTTGTGATGATCAAACACTGAAAATAATTCATGATAAATAATAAACCTTCCTTTGGGCCGATTTATCATTGACATGTTTAAATCCATATAATTGTCACATGTTTACCATCACAGTTGTATGTGTATCTCGGCCAAATATTAAACCTTCCTTTGGACCGATCTAATATTCGCATGAAATACACACACGTATATATGTAAATTTGGCCAACTATAAATCTTCCTTTGGGCCGAATTGTATTCGCATAAATTTACATACATACATCATTTAATAACTTTATGAAAAATATCATCAAGAGACATCTTGATTCCATATATCCACTACTAATATTAAACTTGTACAATTAAATTTATTTATTGATTTAAAATAAAATTTGTTCTTGCTCAGACATATATCAATAAGTCTGGTGGCTTTATATGCAAGAATACTTAAATGGTAGAGTGGTTGAAGAAGAAAAGGAAAGTAGTTTTGTTCGGAACCCCACCCGAGTAGACAGAGGGCCTCACGGTCGAGAACATTTTTAAAAAAAAATTTCGGTTGAGCCAAAGCCCATTTAGAAATTTTTTTTAAAAAAAGAAATAAAAACAGATGAAACGAGGACATTTCATAGTCATCTTCAACCTATGATGTTCCGATGATAGCCGTCGAACTAATGAACTAGATCCAAAAATTTACTCTTAATTTTCGAAAACTATTTTATAGAATTCAAAAATAAACAATTTGATAAGTAAATTAATTAGACCTAAATTTTAAACATATTTATATCTACATAAACACTAAAGACATATATTTAAACATGCATACAATCAGATCTAACACATAACACAGAATACTTTATTTAGTTTTATATATAAACTTCTAGAAAAAATCAGATTTAACAACCTAAAATTTTATCACAAAATAAATCCTAATTTATTAAACAATATTAAAATAAATCCGAATTTAGAGCTTTAAAATAAATATGGTTATCAATCATAAACTGAATATGGTAGCTCTGATCCAATTGTTAGAATTATTTAATTTATAAACTCTAAACCATATCAGTTCCTGATTAATAAGAACGAAAGCGGAAGCGTACCTGATGAATCCATGATTAGGGATTTGAATGAATTAGGGAATGGATCTTCCAAAGCAAACCCCGAATGACTTTAGTTCTCTTGTGATGGAGATGCGGAGAGTTTCTGTATTTCCTGTTAGGGTTGCTTTGGGGACCATAACCTTTTATTTATAGAGAACCAATTTCTAGTTCGGCCCCTCATCAAACTAGAAATTACTCATCAAACTAGAAATTACCAAAAGTATCAACATATTAATTTTTCATAATATTTATGTTCGTAACTTTTTCTTTATCACAAAATGACCACTACCAAATATGTTAATTAATTAATGGCCCTAACACATTTAACCCTAACATATTTGACCCCACCTAATGATTCTTACTTACCGACCGCCAAGTACCTTCGACCAGTAGATTCGCGAACTTGGTAACGTGCTCACCATCGACTGTCCCATAGGCGAGCACCCTGCAAAAAGGAAAAAAAACAATAAATATTCAAAACATTATAAGTGCAATATAACATAAACATACAATACACGACGAAGATGGTTTAAGTAATTTTACTCCTAACCGCATATAATTCATATAAAAAACAAAAACGTCATATCAAATTATCGATGTAGTCTATCCAATTACCTCGCGGTCAACAAGAAACACCTCGAGACAAAACACACATTTGTACGTCTTGTTCCAAACCCTCATGATTTCGTTCCTGCAACCTGCCATAGACACGAACATATCTTTATTAAGAACCGTAGGAAAATTCCTTACCTGCAGATGAGCCATTGTAATGTTTGTTTTTTAGAACACGAATATATCATAAGATCAAAGAGAATACATCCTAGAAGATGCATATTTATATTTGAGAAAGGAAAGTCGTCCATAATATTTTCTTTTTTTCCGATAAGATTAAACATATATATCAACATATAATTTAGGATACTCGATAAGATTAAGTCCCAAAAACAAATCAAAATCAGAATATTTTTTCGATGGATAAAGACAACGGAACCGAATCGAGCCTCGCAGACGAACAATTAATGAATAATAAGGCTTAAATTTTTTCAGTATTTGCTTAAGAGAAATTTTCAATTTTGTGCAAGGGTAATTATGTTAAAAACCAAAGTCGGAATATTTTCTAGATAAAAACAAGGCGAGAGCAAATAACAATGCGACACGTAAGCCAAAAGCAAATAACCGAATTTTTCTTTTAAAAAATGGCGAGCTCCGGAATTCCACCACGACACCAACACATTCTGTGAACTCGCCACACAATCAAGTGACTACTCATATATATAATATATAGATATATAGATATAGATTATTTAATTGTATAAAATATTCACATTGTTATTCACTTTA
>OVAN01008862.1:0-17634 GCA_900406275.1 Anastatica hierochuntica | reverse complement strand
ATTCGTAGGTCTGGCGTCAATCGGTGTTTTAGACATTCCTTCGAAGCGACGTGGTTATCTAACGCTTTTAGTGGTTTCGCATCGTTTCGGAGGACGTATTGTGTGGTCTTGTGAAAGTTATCCGAGGGCCATCGATGCTACCCTCGGCACTCAGATTCTTCAGTTGCTTGTGGGTGGACAGTCTTTATTCGGAGATTGGCCTTGATTGTCTATCCCCGAAGCTTTGAAGCCAGGTCGGAAAGAGACAGCTTGCACCATGGGAATCTCGAAGCTTTCAGATATCCTTACGATTCCCATGTCCGAAGGAGGAAACATCGTTTCCGAGACCCTTTTCAAGCATCGATTTCGTCGGGACAATTTTTGACCCCAATAAACGTTTAGAAAATAAACAAAACCTCAAAGATTATAAATTTTTGTTCTTTAGGATTCTAAAACCTTCTAAGAGAAGGAGATGGAATTTTGAAAGTTTTAGATCTAAATTTACAACAAAAAAAAAGTCAAACACTTGTTTTTCTTCCTAATTTTTGAAATTGTTTTAAAAAATTTTAAAATCGGTTTAGTTTTGGTTAAAACTGGTTTAGAAACAAATTGTAAAATCAAGTGTGAGGTTACTACCTTCGCCACCGGGTATGATGCCTTTCGTGGCACGAACTAGAGCTAGGAGAGACATCAACCGGTGGAAGCAAAATGTGGTCGAAGGCTGTCGAACAAGTCCCACCGGCCGTGTGGCCAAATTTGGCACGAACCGGAGCTGGAGACTCCGTCAGGCGGTGGAGAGGTCTAGGTGAGGCACAAGGTCAAGGCAGGAGGGCCTTCTCATCGGTCGTAATGCCCTTGGTGTCACATGCTTGTGCTCGGTCCTCCGTCGACCGATGGAGCCCTTTCCTCGGCCGTTTTTGTGATTTAACTCGGCCGCTTCGTAATGCTAATGGTTGTTTTGATTTACGAATGGTTGGGAAGTGTTTCGGGAGGCCATATATGGTACCAAAATATTTTTAAACATTTTTGATGGTGGTTTTGGCCAAGATATTTAAAAACATAGACATTTAGAAGTTCTTGAATTCTTGAATTTTTTTGACTAGACTAAAAACTCGTTCGGGGTTGATCTTGGAGTGTAGCTCGAATCAGTGAGGATATTTCATGAATTTCCATTCCCCTACATGATTCTCATCTAAAAAGACACTCTTGGCTTAGCCAATTCATTGGGTAGTCTGTAAAAAACGTAACGTTAGCCAAAATTAAAATTTGAAAAATCAAAACTCTAACCGGGTTATTTTGTTCAAAATGGTCATTTTGCTCAGGCATCTTTGATGGTTTGAGTTGATTAGCTAGGCGGCTATTGGAAATCACCATGTCTCCATTTATTATGAATCTGGATCCTCCAGACTACTTTTTATTTTGACCGTTCCAAGGCCAATTTCTCTCTGCATATCGCCTATCATATAACATATGTTATAAAAATAAAGTTTGGGGTTGTGTTTTACCTCTTTTGGTACTTCTATGGGCTAACCAAGATATAAGATTGATTTTTTTGTAATGCTTCAATATGGTCAATTGGTGGTGTTTCGCAAATGTTTCTCCTCGGTTGTTCATGATATCATCACTTTGTCTAAGCATTTTTTATTTGAAACTTTGAATCGACTAGCGGGCCTTAGCATCATTCTTACTACAAGAAAACAATCAATTTGTGAGAGAAATTTGCGAGGAAAAAATGCAGTCGAAAATTTGCGTCCAATTTGCGAGTGACTTGCAAGGAAAATTTTTTTACTCACAAGTTGGTCACAAAATTTCTTGGAAATATTTTACTCGCAATTATGTCGCAAATTTGCAACTGATTTGCGAGGATAGGTTTTCCCTCGCAAAATTGCGAGTGACTTGCAAGAAATAAGTGAAAGAAAACGTTTTACTCACAAGTTGCTCGCAAATTTTGCGAGTAAAGTGCGAGTGACAATTTTAATTGCAAATTTGCGAGGGATTTGCGAGTAATGAGTGAGAGAAAGTTTTTCCCTCGCAATTTGGTCGCAAATTTCTGTAAATACACGTTTTTACCAAGAGTAACTAATATTTTCGAGGAAAATTCACTTGCAAATTCCTAATAAATTCGTAGCAGATTCCTAGAAAATCTTGCTTTTGCAATTTCCAAGCAAATGACTAGCAAAATTTTCTTATATATACAAATCTCCACTCTCCCATAATCTTCACCAATTCACAATTTCGAAAAAAATAATAATAACAAAACAAAAAAAAATGTCTGCTTCGGAGCACGAAATTTTCGCCTTGCGAGGATGGATGTATCGGCAGAGAGACCCAGATACCGGTGAAGTTACAAAAGAGTATCGTGATGGTCTACGGGGATTCATCTACCAGGCAACTAATAATCCCCTAGCACAAGAGAACGGTAAAATCTTCTGCCCTTGTCGAAAATATCGGAATGAGAAGTATATCTCTATAGATAACGTGAAGAGACATTTATTGAATAGAGGTTTCACACCAAATTACTGTATTTGGCTTTCGCATGGGGAAATTTCTAATGTTGATGAAGGTAGTTCTAGTCGTAAGAATTAAAATAGAGCAAGTTTTCGTCAACAAGAAACAGAAAATAGGTTTCATGATATAATTACAAATGCATTTCAGGAAACACCATATGTTTTTAATGAAACTGCTACATTTGCTGGTGTTCCAAATTACGAGGAACCGAACTTAGATGTTAAAATTATTTTATGATATGTTAGACGCGACGAATCAACCTATCTACGATAGATGTAGAGAAGGACAGTCTAAATTATCATTAGCATCTAGGATGATGACAATTAAAAGTGATTACACCTTATATGAGAATTGCAAGGATGCATGGGCCGATTTATTTAAAGAGTATTTGTCTGCGGATAATAATTCGGCTGGGTCTTATTATGCAATTCGNCAGTCTAAATTATCATTAGCATCTAGGATGATGACAATTAAAAGTGATTACACCTTATATGAGAATTGCAAGGATGCATGGGCCGATTTATTTAAAGAGTATTTGTCTGCGGATAATAATTCGGCTGGGTCTTATTATGCAATTCGGAAATTGGTTTCGAGTCTTGGGTTACCATCTGAAATGATTGATGTATGCATCGACAACTACATGATATTTTGGAAATATGATGAAAAGTTGCAGGAGTGTCGCTTTTGTGGGAAACCAAGATATCAACCTACTATTGGACGTACACGTGTACCATTTCAGCGGATGTGGTACTTGCCAATCACGGACAGACTGAAGCGCCTATATCTTTCCGAGAAGACAGCGGCTTCCATGAGATGGCATGCATAACATACAACTGAAGATGGAGAGATTAAACATCCGTCTGATGCGAAATCATGGAAACACTTTCAAACGGTATATCCTGATTTCGCTAACGAGTGTAGAAATTTCTATCTTGGTTTGTGTACAGATGAGTTTAGTCCATTCGGTAGGTCTGGTAGAAACTACTCGTTATGGCCTGTCATCTTGACGCCCTACAATCTCCCACCGGAACTGTGCATGCAGAGGGAGTTTCTGTTCATGAGCATTCTTGTGTCTGGTCCTAAACACCCAAAGAAATCGTTAGATGTTTTTCTTCAACCTCTTATCCATGAGTTGCAGCATTTATGGTATACAAGATTACGTACGTTTGACCAATTACAACAGCGGAATTTTAAGATGTGTGTGGTCCTTATGTGGACCATAAGCAACTTTCCCGCATTTGGTATGCTATCTGGTTGGACAACTCATGGCAGGTTATCATGTCCTTATTGTGTACATCAATCAGGTGTATTTCAATTGAAGCATGGACGTAAACCTTGCTGGTTTGATTGTCATCGTCGATTTCTTCCAGTCTCTCATCCGTACAGGTAGAACAAGAAATTGTTCACGAGGAACAAAGTTGTGAAGCTTTCTGCCCCAGTTTATATGACGGGTGCAATGCTTTGCAGCAAATTGAGTATTACGGTGCTCAAGAAACCGTGAGGCGTGGCGGAAATTGGCATACTAGAGCAAACATGCCCGATGGATATTTAGAAAGTCACAATTGGCATAAACAAAGCATTTTCTGGGAGCTCCCATACTGGAAAGATCAATTGGTTCGGCATAATCTTGATCTCATGCACATCGAGAAAAACTTTTTCGACAATATCATGCATACGCTTCTGAATGTGCAGGGTAAGATGAAAGACAATGTCAAGTCTAGACGTGACTTAGTTGACATTTATGCAAGAAACGAGTTACATGTTACACAAGATGGAAAAGTACCAGTACCTAGCTTCCGACTAACAAATGCAGCGAAGAAAGCTTTGTTTGACTGGACAGAATCTTCAATGAAATTTCCCGATGGGTATGTTTCAAATTTCTCTAGGTGCGTTGAGCAGGGACAAATATTTTCAAGCATGAAAAGCCACGACTGCCTTGTATTTATGCAGCGGCTCTTACCTTTTGTCCTACGAGAGTTATTTCCGCAACATGCTCACGAAGCTATAGCGGGTAAGTAAGCAAACATTAATTGAGTCAATATAATTTTGATGTATATATTAAGTATACTAATGACTCGTTATTATCTGACTTTTAGGCATTGGACTACTTTCCCGCGATTTATGCAGTCGCACATTTACTGAGGATGGAATAGCGAAGCTGGAAAGTAATATTCCATTGCTTCTTTGCAACCTGGAAAAAAAATTTCCCCCTTCATTCTTCAATTTTATGGAGAATCTCCTAGTCTACCTCCCGCACGAAGCATCACTTACCCGTCCTGTGCATTTCAGATAGATGTACCCATTCGAGCGATTTATGGGATACCTTAAAAAGAAAGCAAAAAACCTTGATAGAGTCGAAGGTTCGATCATCGCCGGTAGTTTGACTGAAGAAACTTCTCACTTTACTCGGTATTACTTCAGCCCAAATGTTCCAACAAAAAAATAAATAAACCTCGGCGATATGACGATGGCGGCGTAGCACCTATGTACAATGCTACAGATGTGCATGACATCTTCTCCCAAATTGGGCGACTTGTAGGGAAGGTGAAGGAGGTTTGGTGGGAAGATTTTGCATACTGTCAGAACGCCCACACGTAAATTTTATGTAATTGTGATTTCATGCAACCATTTGAGAGGTAGAGATGTAATTAAAGTGCTTATATTAATTAATATTAGCTACACTTGTACAATATACTAACATACCAATTAATTTATTATTGCAGCTTATTCGATACACAAATTCGTGCGTCTTACCCCAATTTTTTAGAAAAAGAGTATGAAAAGTATAACGAAAGAGATTTTGCTAAGTGGATGCAATTCTATGTAAGTTTTTAAAACTATTTCACGGTGAACATATATATAAAACTAATTCACTAACATATTAAATAATCATTTCAGGTGAACGATGGATATGGATATTCTGTTCCCACTTTGGTTCCACAAACTCGTTCAAGGGCCTCTTTCCCAGATAGTCACAACACCAATGTACTTCACCCGCGGTTATACATTTCATACTTACCAACACGGATCTCGGAGGTCAACGGCAAATTACGGGGTTTACGTACGTGGAAAAACAGAATTCTACGGAGTTACAAATCAAATTTTAGAAGTTATTTAAAATATTTAAAATATTTCGGATGTTTTATTTTTAATTTTCTTTAAAATTTATAAAATATTTTCAATTTTAAAAAATCAATTATTTCATTTTTTTTAAAACTTTTAAATATTTGCTTGGAAATTGCGAGTGGGCCGTCGCAAAATTCCGAGCAAAATTTTGCTAGGAATTTGCGAGAGACCACTCGCAATTTCCAAGCAAAATTTTCTAGGAATATGGTGTCTCGTAAAATCCTAGCAAAATTTTGCTAGTAATTTGACTCGCAATTTCCAAGCAAAATTTGCTAGGAAACATGGCTTTCGCAAATTCCTAGCAAAATTTTGCTAGGAAATTGCGACCGAGCACTCGCAAATTCCTAGCAAAATTTTGATAGGAATTTGCGAGAGACCACTCGCAAATCACTCGTAAATTTTTGCCTGTGTTTTTTAATCGCAGTTTACTCGCAAATATACAGTCGCAGATTACTCGCAAAATTGCGACGAACTAGCGAGTATATTTTGTACTCGCAAATTTGCGAGTAAACTGCGAGTAATATTCAATTGCGAGAAGCCATTTGCGACCAAAATATTTTACTCGCAAATCATGATTTGCGAGGAGTAGAATGTTCCTCGCAAATTAACCATTTTCTTGTAGTATCTCTAGTCTCAAATAAGTGTATGGAATAGTCCAGGAGATGGTATATATGCATTCGATCCACTTTCTCACCAAAATTGAAAATTTGAGTTTGAGATAGGCCTTCCCATCGGCCAGGGCCTCCTTTTTGGCATAGACCGGAGTAAAATCAGTTGTCACCCGGTGAAAACAGCTTTCAGGTATCCTTGTTGTTGTCTTTGAATCCGAATTTTTTTGTGTGTTTTCTTGTTTTTCAAAAATTTTACAAAAATTAAAACTAAATATTAGACATCTAAATAAGTTCTAAAAAAATTTAAAAAAAATAAAAATCATAAGGGTTGCCTCCCACAAAGCGCTTGTTTTGAGTCTTTAGCTCTACTCTTTTTACTTTTTTAGGCGTGATCAGTTTCCACTAAAGGAAGTGTGGTTCCTTTCGCTTCTTGAGTCTCTGGAATTTCTGGCATGGAGGGTGGTTTGAGATCATCAAGTGTGCCTCAAGCTGCCTCATAAATCACTATCGCCTTTGGAAATAACTTAAAAATATTCTCAAGCTTCTCTTTGGCGATTTTATCATTCTTAACGTCAAACCAATGAGGATTCTGATCTTAACTTTAGCAAAGAACGGTTTGAATTTGTAGTTTTCATCCTCTTCTTTATCCACGTCCATGATTGGGCAGTTTGTACCTTGATAGCATAAGTGTCTCTCCTCTTACTCGTTTTTGCTAGTTTTGTAGAAATCGATTTTTATATGGGTGAAGCTTTTTTATTTAAGATTTGTTGCTTCTTGTGGTTATTTTAAAGTATATAATAACATTACAACATCATTTTCATTGGAAATGAAACGCAGAGTAGGATAGATGACATGCTTGTTCACCCTTGCTAAGGAAATCCTTTTATTGGGGAAATCTAAGATTGCTCCAGCAGTCACTAAGAATTGGGAGTCATAGATCGGTGGGTTATTCTTCCTTTCATTAGTAAAGAAAACATAAGAATAATAAACCCTAAAGTCGAGCATCATCACCACCTGAAACTCCTTCCTCTTCTTTGCTTCACCAATATGCCTCTTATTAAAATCCCGTCTTTTGATAAAGCGTTCTAGTTTTTGTATGTAGATCGCACTCCTCTCGAAGATGTCATCGGAAGCCTAGAGAGCACCCTCTCCGCCAAATCCTTTGGAAGATCGGATATAATTGCCACAAGGATCGAATTTGTAATGGAAATAAACTTAGGTTTGCCGATTTCTTCTGGATCTATCGTTTGTATTTATATCTTTATGAGTGAGATTTTACTAAGATTATGTATGTACACAGTACAAAGCATAACACTTTTCATCTCTTTCCTTTCCAACCAAAGTACACAATGTGATTGTTAATTAATAGATTTATAAACTTGGACTTTAACACATTCAGGCCTGACACACTTTTAGATTTTTTTTCTCAAAAAATAAATTCTACGGTTCTAAAAGTCTATAAAAAATAATAATGCTAGAAAAGGAAAAAAGAAATATTAAAAAAGGCGAAAAAGGCGAAATAGTGTTCCGTTTCCAGCAACATTATCACGACGGTTGCGATGTTTCTTCCTCCAGTCGGCATGGCGGTTGAGATCATTTTTTCCGACGTGGTCTTGTCTCTCACCCACGATCGGGTTTATCTCCCCACGTTTCCATCTTGGAATCGTGATGAAGTTACAAGAGAAGTTAGGGATTTGATTGTTTATAAATCCCTTTTGTCGCAACGATCTCTACTCCAACTCTCTCAATTTCACTCTGCAAATCAATTTTTATCACTCTCGAAACAGAGAACGATGGCTGATAATATGAGGCGACAGATCTAAGACCTTGATTTGGGCATCAAAACGAACCCATCGCGCTTCCGGCAGAGGTGGTGATGAACGCAGCTATGGAGAATATATTTTTACTTGTTGGTCGACCAGTGGTGCCGCGAAGACAGAACCTCCGGTTAATCATAGCCAGCCTCCCTCGGATCTGGGGTCTCGAGGGCATTGTGTACGGCCGCATCATGGATAGTCGTAGGTTCTAGTTTGTTTTCCCCAGCGAAGAATCTCCCATGACGGTGCTTCATAGAGGACCATGGGCGTTCGCGGGTCGGATGTTAATTATGGAGCGTTGGACTCCACGGCTGAACCTGTTTATGCTCCACTTCATCCCCTTTTGGATACAAATCCGACGTATAGCATTTCAATACACCAACAGAGAAGTCATTCCTCATATTGAAGAGCTATTGGACAGTTAGTGGAAGTGGATTACGATCCGATTCTTGCAATCAGAGTGGAGTTCGTTCGTGTTCAGGTTATAATTGATGTCCGACAGCCTCTACGCTTTCAGCATAACTTTCAGTTCCTGCAAGGAACCAATACATTTCTCACTCTGAGGTATGAGCGATTGAGAGGATTTTGTGAAGTTTGTGGTATGCTTACACATGATACATGTATTTGTCTTCTCCCTAACGAAGAAGGTCCTGTTCATTTTAATGGTGATAATGAAGATGAAGATGATCTGCCACCAGTTCACAGTAATCGAGGAGTTCAGATTCGTAAGACTGAGCCAGAAGAAGAAAATGGCTATGTCCCTAATGGCGATCCAGCTGAGGTGATTATACTCTAGGATGATGAACCACGTGACATTGAGGCTCTTCCTCTGGTGGCTGATGACAAAGATGAAGCAGAAGCGACACTTGACAAGGAAGAGGAAGCTAAAGATGCAATGGAAAATGAAGAAGATCATGGAGTCGGCACTTACCAGTCTTTGGATATGCTTGAGCTCACTACAATGATCCTTGAAAACCGATCAGAAGTAAGCTTTGATACAATGGATATTGGTGATGAGACAGAGATGATGTTGGACCAGATTTTACGTAAGAGGAAGTTTGAAGAAACCACTGGTAACGACAAGCAACGGGTGTTCAAGATGATTGAGAAAGGTGAGGACAGTGGTCGGGACAAGATGAATGATGAAGACAGAGGCGCGGTGGGCCCGAAACCACCACCGCAGCCTTGAATACGACATGTTGGAATTGTCAAGGTCTCAGTATAGACCGACGATTCGATGCCTAAAGGAGATTCGAAGATGATATCTCCCAGACGTAATATGCCTCTTCGAAACCAATCAAATTACGACTACATACGAGACATAGGATGTGAGATCAGGTATTACTTTCATTTTATTGTTTCACGACAAAGTCTGTCAGGTGGTATAGCTTTGTATTGGAAGAAATCAATTGCTCTTTCTATTTATTTCTTTTCTGCAAACTTGGTTGATTGTAATGTTAATTTCAATGGAGTTTCTTTTGCTTTGTCGTTTGTGTATGGTCACCCGAATACAAGTATGCGAAATCACTTATGGGAACGGTTAGAACACATATCACAACTAGAACCGAGCCATGGTTACTTTGTGGTGACTTTAATGAATTACGCAAAAATGATGAGAAAATAGGCATACCATGTAGACCCGAGAGGAGCTTCTCCGATTTTAGACGCATGATATCCACGTGCGGTTTGCAAGATCTAAAGTTTATGGGTGATAAATTTTTGTGGAGTGGTAAGCGCCATACACATCATGTTCGGTGTTGTTTGGACCGCGCGATGGCTACATCGGAATGGCTCACGGAATACCCTTCGGCACAAATTGAATTTTTACCTTTTGAGGGATCCTTTCATAGACCTATCTTGATTATCACATCAAAGACGGTTGAATCTCGTAGGGGAAAATTCCACTATGATTGTTCTTTATTTCAAGCAGAGGATTTCCGGAACGTGGTCACGTCAAGTTGGACTGGAAATTCGTTAATTCACCACGACTTCCCAGGAAAGTTAAGTGAAATCTGGAAGACAATTTCTACATGGAAACGATCAAATAAAACTAATGCGGTGAACCGAATCTTAAAATTCAAACAAGTGTTAGACAACAATTATGTTAATGGAGCTACTACGAACGAGATCAATCAAATCCGGAAAGATTTAGCTCGAGCTTACAAGGATGAAGACCATTTCTGGAAGGAGAAGAGTAGGAAACAACGGCTACTCAAAGGAGATCGCAATATAAAGTATTTCTATGCTGCAACTAAAGAAATATTAACTCGTAACTGTATCCTTGCAATTGACGATGACTCTAGAATTATTTATCGAGGGGATGATGAGATAGGAAAGACGGCTCAGACTTATTTCTCCAAACTTTTTACAAGCCAAATTGAGGATCCAATCTCTTATGGGCTGACTTTTGAGGGATTTCAGCGAAGAGTTTCCGATACAAACAATGAGTCACTTATTAAAATGGTGACTGCAGAAGAAATAGAGAAAGTAGTATTTGATATTGGCGCGACTCGAGCTCCTGGATCTGATGGATTTACTAGGGCTTTCTACCATCTATTCTGGCTAAGCATTAAAGAAGATATGATTCAAGAGGTGCATAATTTTTTTACAAATGGCTCTCTCAACCCATTGAAAAATCAGACGAATATTTGTCTCATTCCGAAGATTGATGTTCCGCGAGAAATTAGTGAATTCAAACTAATAGCCCTATGCAATGTAAGTAACAAGATCATTTCCAAGATTTTGTAGGGCGATTGAAATCTATCCTCCCACGTATTATTTCTCCTAATAAGGCGGCTTTTATTCCTAGTCGAAATATTATGGATAATGTTATTGTTGGGGTCAAAAAATGGTCACGACAAAATCGATTCCTAAAAGCGTAACGGAAACATCGTCTCTCTTTTTGAAATGAAAATCGTGAGAGGATTATCAATTCCGAGGTTCTTGCCATCTAGTCAATCTCCTCTCGACCAAATATCGAAGCTCCGCATCTAGCAAACCATAGGAGATCGCTTCACAATAATCGGTCACTCGCGGGAGACTAAACGCAAAAATATCGAAATTAACCTTCGAGAGATCTCGGTAAACGAGTTTCGGAGCGATAAGAAGTCACCGTAAACGATGGATAACCGCGTCGCTTTGGAAATACGAGCAACACGAACAACGGCAAGTCTAGTCGCCCCACGGGCGACTAGACTCTCTTAATAGTCTAGTCGACTCGTGCAAAGTGTAGTCACCCTCGTAAGGTCTAGTCGCCCGTTAGACGCGGCTAGACGCGGACAACGTCTAGTCGCCCACGGTTGACTAGACCACGTCATCTCAATCATATTCTCCCTCGAATCCCAATTTGATTGTTTCTTGTTTCGTCTCGATTGGAGTCTCCGTTGAAGTTTCGCCGCAATAATCGTAAAGACTTGTACTTTTCGTAAAAACTTCGTATCGATCGTATAAAACGATAACGCCAACTCGAACACCGACATTGTCTTAACTATACGATCGGTCTTATCATTTCGTGAAACCATCACCGTGAAGTCGTACAAATAACGATTTCTCCGAAAGAAATCGTAAAAATTACTTGGTCGCTAAACGGCCCATGAAGGCCCAAAACGCGACAAAAGTCCAATTACGATTTTGGAACGAGAACGAGCCTAACTGCATCAACGATTTATCCGAGTTTTGTGGAAGATAAAAGGAAAATAGGATAAAGTCAAAGTCTGAAGATAAATATGGAAAACTCATAAAGATAAGGAATATTCTCGAAAAATGGAATATTTCCGCGGAAGGATGTGCTCAAAATTAGGGTGGAAAAAGAAACGAGATCAGCTTACGAAGGCATATAAAAGAGGGGCTAAGGAGAATGAGGAAGGGACACACATAAATTTCTTCACAATTCACACTTAGAGCTTTAGGTTTATTTTCATTTTTGCTAGCGAGTTGCGTCTCAATTAGGTTTACAAGTCTTACGCTGTTCGAACTAGGATACTCGCCGATAGATCTCGTGGCCACGACTTATCACCTGTTGTAACGCTCAACGCAAAATCAGAATAAGATCTCTATTGCTCTATTCTCTTTTGATTTTCTTTTACTTTTACTTTGTCGTCTGTTTTCTTCGCTTCTAATCTATCGTTGTTTGGCTTAGCAGAAATCCGGGACCTCTAGAAAAGTTAGGGTTTCTGGATTTCCTTCAAATACGATAACCAACAGTGCGAATTTCAGTTCCCACAGTTTGGCACTAGAAGGAGGGGGCTTATTTGCTCAGGGTATGGATCAATCTAACTCGCAGCCGCAAAATGCTAGATCGAACATAAATATAGACGATCAGAACAATCAACCAGCTCATGACGGCGACAGTGCCAATAACGACGCTGAAAACACTCCAGTAACGAACAAGACCCCGGTCAACGCTGACGCAAACACCGCGGTGTTCGAGGAGATCAAAAAGATGTTCTCGACTCATGAAAAGAAGTCGGCTGAACAAGAAAAACTTATTAGCTCTCTCGCTAAACAGTTTGAAGCCCTAACCACGAGGAATAGAACTATTCTTCTGCGTGGAGCTCCTTGACTCCACAAAAGAAAGCTCGAGTTCACCACTCCGTGTGACTTACTCCAAAACGCGCAGGAAAATCCATCGGGATAAAGGCCCGATGTAATCACCCTTGTCGCGCCTCGAAATAACATGGAAGATCCCCCAAATCTCGAAAAGGAAACGGAGGATAACGAAATCGAGCGAATTGACCTAGACTTCAGCGATTAATCTGATTCCACAAATGAAGATGCTGACGTACACCCAAGAAGGGTTAAGGGTCGCGCAACATGGAAGGATTCTCAGCTCAGCAAACCCATGACGGAAGAAGAGGAAAATATCTTCTGGGTAGAGCAACAGAAACAGGCTGAGGAGCAAGCCAGAGCCATTCGCAGGATGCGTCAACCATATCAAAAAAAGACCTGCGACGATCTCGACGAGATTCGCGATCTCCGTGACTACATCGAAAAGACATCGGCATAGGTCAAAGCGGTAAAGTCGCAGATTCGACACACGACCAGTGCTGCGCCAGAGATCGGCAGGCTCCTCGAAGAGGCTCGAAAAACTCCATTCACTGCTTGCATAACCAACACCAAAGTATCTGATCCTAGGAAAGAGAAAATCCCATTGTACGACAGAACCTCCGATTCGAAAGCTCACCTGTAAACTTTCAGATCGCAATGGCGAGATCCAAGCTTAAGGAAGGCGAGAAAGACGTTGGCTTCTATCACCTTTTCGTCGAACATCTCTAAGGAGCGGCCCTCGAATGGTTCTCTCGTCTAAAATGAAACTCCATCGAAAGTTTCCGTCAACTCTCCTCGGAATTTCTCAAACAATACTCCATGTTTATGGACAGAGAAATTTCGACGTTGATCTATGGAGCCTGTCTCAAAGAGAAGACGAATCTCTCTGATATTTCATGAGCAAGTTCAAGATAGTAATGTCGAGATTCAGTGGGATCAGTGACAAGGTGGTGGTAGACGCACTCAGAAAAACCCTCAGGTGCAAGTAAAAGTTTAGGAAGTGGATAGCTCTCGAAAAACCATGCACTATTCAGGATACGCTTCATAAGGCTACGAACATCATCATCAAAGAAGAGATGAAAGTTATATCGCAAAAACACAAACCTGCAAAGGCATCCTCGAAAGACTTAACCTCTGAACAAAAAGCGAAAAAGAAGATCCCTTGTAACGACAAGTATGTCCACCACGACGGAGAAGACGTACGGAAGGCGCATAACTACGCTATCAATTCCCTGTCTGAACAAGGTAGGACGTCGAGGAACACCTGGAAGCGGAACACGTCATATGAAGAAAACACCTTCTACGAGTTTCTCCAAACAAAGGGTCACTCCACTGCGAACTGCAAAGTTCTCGGAACAAGGTTAACAGAGAAACTTCTCGCGGGGGAGATCTCAGACATAACCAACATAAAAGACCTCATACGCGATACCGATCGCCCACTAAGGACCGAGAAAACACCCACAGGAGACTCCATGTCTCAAGGAACTCAAGCGGATGGGAAACGCGGAAGGAGGCCTGACGACAAAGGCAACGACTCCAATCGCCGTAGAGTGAACATAATCATTGGAGGGTCGCAATACTTTCACAACACTGTCTCATCGATAAAAGCATATCACCGAAAGGCTGAGTCAAATGCAAACTGGCCTACGCCACACGACACCGCAAGAGACACCGCAAATAACGCTATTACTTTCGAGGAATACGAAACTGTTGGAATCGACAAACCCCATAACGACCCTCTCTAAGATCGACCTTCTCATAAAAGATCTCGAAGTCGCCAGGGTTCTTATCGACACAGGAAGTACCGTCAACATCATCTTCCGCGATACCTTCAACAGGATGAACATCGACTTATCCGAGGTCACACCCCCACCGAAACCACTCACGGGTTTCTCAGGATCGATCAAACTTCCGGTGATAGCCAAGGAGATAACGAAAGTCGTCCATTTTGCGTTCGTCGACAACCCTACCATCTATAACGTGATCATGGGAACGCCATGGATAAACTCCATAAAGGCAATCCCATCGACCTACCACTTGGGCATTAAATTCCCAACTCCCTACGAAATCTCCACAATCTGGGGATGCTAAAAGCCGTCACGACTTTGCTTCCTAGCCGAGCATAAGCTACGACAAGTCGCAATGACTCCCATAGTCGAACCCAAACGAATGAAGATAACTCGGCCGTCAGCGGAAAACGCTTCGGAAAAAGATGGGACAGAATCGTCAATTCAAGAAAAGCCTCAGTCCAAAGGAAACAAGCAAGCTTCCGAGCCCAACAGTCTCGACAAAGCAACGCTCTCGACACAAGAGGGAATCGTCGACCAAGCTGTAGTCGTCAAGACTAAAACGGCCGACGCAACTCTGCCAAATGAGTAATCACTCAAGGTAACAAATTGAACTACGAGATAGCTTGATCCTCGAAAAAGGTACGTAGGCAGCTCTTCGCAAGAGTAGTTCAGTTTTCCCCCTCTCTAAAAATGGGGAATGGGTGTACGTATACTCCCACATTTAGCATTCGACACTTTTCGATCCGATTTTGACAATAAATTTTTGCTTTTTTATTTTTCGTAAAACACAAAAATGGAAATAATACGAGAAAACCTTTCTTAATTAAATTCGACTATAACGTGTTCATCGACACATTATACCACAGAACGAAAAAACTTTTGGAAAAAGCGAGACGTCGCGAATTTCAGAAAAGCAAAATTCAAAACTCGATCTAAAACTTCTGAAAACAGTGCAAGGCCATCAAACTCCTACCGAGAAAAGAACAAGTACTTGTACCAATTTCACACCCGTCTATTGGCTCCGACGGATGAACGAATCACTCATCTTAACCTACTCTTCGCGAAGAACGAGTTCTCATACATCCGACTAGGATAATAGCGCGCTATAAAAGAAATCCAAAATTATGGTCAGCACTTCCAAACGACTTAGAAATTGTCTTTGGAGAGATGCTCGGTTCCCGATTGATACAAGTCATATAAGCCGAGAACTTATCACAGACTTCGATATCAAGACGGAACAAGGTCGAAATCGAAACAGGAAACGTAAGCCGGAGTTAGTCGCCGCACACCCTAAAACCGAGAGTAAACATAGGTCTTTCCCTAAACCTAGCACACTGATCTTAAACATCTCAAGACATAGTATCTAACTGATACGAGGTCCCACAATTTTGTCTCTTCGTCTATATTCGCGTTTATAAAAATCTGAAAGACTAAGTCTCTCGAAAACTCTCACCCGAAACAAACAACGAATGTAGCGATCCTTGAAGGAATGGATATGAGACGACAACTCATAATCAGTCTCCACTTACGCAGCAATACTCGTACATTATCAAATCGAAAAACTTCGTTCATCAACACTAAAACTGCAAGATGAGGGGTTTCGAAGCCACACACGGCCAACCCCGATAGATATAAAGTGGCCACACTTGTCCAAAATACTACTTAAAACAGGGAACACACTCCCTCTACGTACAAACTTTTCTCGTTCATGAATCATAGTCGAAATAACCAGAGATCGAAAAGTTGCCTGCGCTAGACGGTTTCGGGTTTTGATCGACTGCGTCCTCTTCGGCCCGAGCGGTGTCCCCAACTTCCTCTGATTCAGGAGAAATGGGAATCGAGGCCTAGTGACCTCGAACCCTCTCTTCGATAGACGGGATCGAAGACCCAACATCCTTGCACTTCTTCACGTGGCTGGACATTTTGTCCATCTCGAAGTCGTAGGAATAGTTGGAAAGATGGGTACGTCGCAGAGCACCCACCGAACCACGTCATTCGTTGTATTCTCCAAAGGGCTGTTGAGCGCACTTGTACTGATCGAAGTCCACCGCGAACTGAACTGAACGATGATGTATTCGTATTTTATGGGTTTTTATTATTGTTTTATTCGAAGAAAATGGTGTTCTTTAGTTTTTTTACAGGATTTAGGTTGCTTTGGAGCGAAACATAAAAAATTGGACCAAAAATAGATATTTGGAATGCAGAATCATGCTGAAGCCTCGGAAGTTTGCCCCTATTTTACTGACTTGCCACCGTTGGATCGAGCTGAATTTTGGTCACAAGATAAACAATTTAGTTAGCTTTAATATGGATGTGGTTTGAATGAAATCCAACGGTCCGATCAAAAGTTATTGTCATTTTACTGAACACTTGTCATGCTGAAAACGAGGAGACGAATACGCAGAAATGAGTATCATGGCAGAAGGACAGAGATCAATCGATCTTGATACAAGGATCGATCGATCCTTGTCCTGACGCGACCAAAACCACTTATTTTGAACCAGAACCGAAGATTGAAGACCCAGATTACATATTAAAACACCCAGACTCGTTTTTTAGGTTATATTATGCTTTTTTCGATTTTGGAAGAACAGTTTTGAGCTTTGAAATCCTTTGAGAGAGATCTACTCATCTGTACTTCGTTTAGAGAAGAATTCTTATCTCTACTCTTTGCTTTATCATTCAATAGATTATGTCTTCTTCAATTTCATCTTGTGTTGATTTGATTGCTATGTGCGAGTAGTTTTCTAGTTAGGTTTAGGGTTTCTCAAAAGGGGATTTCATGATTCAGTGATTATTAGGTTGTTAGACTGGGGAATTAACTTTTGATTTTTGCTTATCTCTAAGATGGTTCTTAAATGTTTTCCCGTTAACAAATCTACAATCCTGATGAAATGATTTCCCTAAGAACACCCTGGCCTAGCGTTTTTCTCTGATTGTTTTACAACCCGTATTTGCTTTCTTCTTTTTCTTTTGTTATTGCATCCTTTTACCAAACTTTCTTTTCCGCCTTAGCCCGTATTTGATCTGAATATTCTTTGTACACATTGGTCCTCGTGGATTCGATNGGGTGAAAACCTGAGCCATCAAGTTTTCTGGCGCCGTTGTCGGGGACCAATTGGTCGTCTAAGAACTTAGGATTATCGCGTGTCTAAGGCAGTTTTTTATTTATTTCGTAACTAACTTATTCTTTAGTTCTTTTTCTTGATAGGTCTTATGGCCATGGATTATAATGATCAGCCTCGAAGAAAGGATGCA